>CAUYON010132430.1:0-53026 GCA_963573935.1 Arctocebus calabarensis
AATTTTAATGGATACTTTTTCTAAAATATCATGAATGGTATGTCAATCAGGTTGATAAAATATCTCAGATTGCATGTGAAGCCCCCACACTGTACCCCATGGTTGAACTAATGTACACAACTATGATTCAATAAAAAAAAAAAGAAAAATATATACATAATTTTTATTGTCATAGATATTTACATTTGTGAATGTGTGGATTTGATTACTCTTTGCCTAGAGGTTTGGTTTTTTTCCTCTTGTATTTCTTCTTTCTTGTAAATAAATCCTGACTTACCACCACTCTTGTGGTCTGTTGATTCCTTCTTCGAATCCCCGAGACCAAGAGACTGAAATTCGGATATCAGTATCATGAATTCTCCTTGTCCACAGGCAGTGCATCTGTAAGTTAGAACAGATATGGATTTAAAATATTAAAAAATAATTAAATAAATAAATAAAAACGACTAATCTCCAGCAGATACTGAAGGAAGATTATATATACAAATTTTGTTGCAACCTACAGTTTCTGGTAATTACTAGGGGTCTTGGATGTATCCTCCTCAGAAAACAGGGAAATATTTTTAAAAATTGTTAAGTCTTTTCTTTATCAATGCCAAGCCAGAGTATCCAGTTACTACTTAGTAATAAATGCAAGTTTACCACTATCAAGTTGATTACTATTTCATCATCTCACATATTTATCAGCTTCTTGTATTATGAACACTTAGGATTGACTGCTAAGCAACTTCAAGTGTAAAATATATTATTATTAACTATACTTATCATGCTGTACTTTCCAAAATTTATCATATAACTGAAAGTTTGTATACAAAAACATTACAATGTACTCTTTAAATATGTATGATTTGTATTTGTCAATTGTTTCTCAAGAAAGCTGAAAAAAGTAAATATTTAGATTTAAAAGGAAAGAATATATTTGAGATAAAACTATTAGAATTAACTTTTCTAACAGAGGTATTTTTGTGTTTACTTCAGTCATTTATTAATATATACCACCTGGAAAGCTCAATATTATTAACTATTATAAAAACAATTTTTGATGTTTTTCTTTTGATCTTCTGGGAAGCTTGTAGCAAACCCACAAGAATATATGTACACACATATACATATATATGTATATATATACACATATATATGCATATATACACACATGTATACATATATGCACATATATGTATGTGTGTGTATGTATATTCAGATATATTTGTATGTGTATATGTATAATTTCAATTTGTTTCCATTTCCTATTGTAGATTCCAGGGATTGATGGCATGGATATCATTCTCTTGGTTACAATGTGATTCTATTTATCATGTAAATTTTTCCTCCTTAGTATCAGAGCAGTGAAATAGGGCAGGTATTACTGGCAAATTTAGGCTGGGAGACTATGGAAGTACTATATGGTTTTATTCTTATTTTTATTTTATTTTATTTCATTTCATTTATTTATTTTTTTTTTTTTTGAGACAGAGTCTCAAGCTGTCGCACTCGGTAGAATGCTGTGGCATCATACCTCGCAGCAACCGCCATCTCTTGGGTTTAAACAATCCTCTTGCCTCAGTTTGCTATTATTAGTAGAGAAAGGGGTCTGGCTTTTTCTCAGGATAGTCTCGAACTTGTGAGCTCAAGCTATTCACCTGCCTTGGTCTCTCGGAGTGTTAGGTTCACAGATGTGAGCCACTGTACCCAACCATGGTTTCATTTTTAGAGATTTCCAGATTGCATTAAGGCATCTGTGCCTTACATAGAGATGATTGATAGATCAACTGATCAATATACTGATAGAGATAGTCCCAAATTAAATAAAAGTAAAACAAATTCAATCATTTACAGTTCCATTTTCACCTTTCATATATTTTATAATGCAATTATTTCAGATGCTCTTAAATCTTTAAGCTATAAAAGCAGTTTGAATTTGGAAGTTATTTGAAATATTTTAAAATTAATTCTTGACTATTCAATGAAAAAACAGAAATTATTTATACCATAAGTTAGCAATTGCAAAAATACACATAAAATATTCTCATATAGATCATATAACACTTTCCAAAATTTTCTTGGGCAACATAATATTTTTGTTATTAATGAATTCTGGTCAATTTTTATAATATATAGATACATTTTATTTTAGTGACAAAAGAAAGTTATCTACTTACATTAGTAAGAAACTGACATATTTCCCTTTTTATTAAATTTTCCCCAGAACTACTATTATTCTTTATTTTCAGAACATTTTTTAAAAATACTAGAGGTTACATAACATATTAAGAATCATTGCAATACTCTACTTCACTACTCTAGCGAAGCCCTTGAACAGAAATCAACTACAGTTGATCTCTGAACAACACAATTTGAACTGTATGGGTCACTTATCTGTGGATTTTCTTCCTTCTCTGCCACCCCTAAGACAGAAGAAACAGTCTTTTGTCTTGCCCTCTTCCTCGGACTATTCACCATGGAAAGGATGCAGATGAGACCTTTATGATAAACCACTTCTACTAAATGGATATTAAATATATTTTCTTTTCCTTATGATTTCTTAATGACATTTACTTTACCCTAGCTTCCTTTATTGTAAGATTGCAGTATATAATATGTATAACACATATACCCTGTGCTGGTCAACTGCTTATTTCATTGGTGAGGCTTCCAGTCCACACTGGGTTAACAGTATTTAACTTTCTGGGGGAGTCAAAGTTACATGTGAATTTTTGACTACACAAGAGGTTGGCCTCCCAATCCCCATGTTTTTCAAGCGTAAAGTGTATTTATTGTTTAGTAAAAATGTACAGGTTTAAACAATCACATAGAGATAGTAAAAACAAGAATATCTTAGAGGCTGACTGACAATGATGTAGAACTGAGATGCGGAGTTTGGGAGCCTGAATCTAAGTACAACTTCTTCTACTTCCTACTCTTGGAAATAAGAGTGTCATTTAGATATTGTGTCATGCTTTCCTTATCTATAAAATGGCATAATAAAAATGTGCCTTGCCTTAATAATGGAATTATGAGAAATAAATTGTGTTTTTAATATGTTAAAGCATTTGGTTAATTATGGCTTAATGAAATGTATGTACTATATTTATTGCTAATTTCAGATAATATGAAAATAGTCTTTATAAACTTTTTAGTTCTTTGAATGCTAAATCCCCAATGCTACTCATTCTAATTCAAGGCCACTTAAAGTCAAATTTATGTATAAATCTATAGATAGTGACTGTATTTAACCCAGGTTCAAATTATAAAGAGTAGCCAATAACAGGAGCTAATGAATCATGTATTTGAGAGCATGCAAATGTTTCTTTTCTGCCCTTCACATTATAGTATGTCCAAAATTTTTGGAAATAATTTCCTCTTTATATTTTTCCCATTTATATTTTAAACATTTTGCATCCAAACTACATTTATGCAATCAAAATGAAATATTTTAGCTTTCAGATTTCCATATAGTTTGCACTCCATACTCACCTTCAGTGCTAGAAGTTAGACCTAAATACAGCAACACTCCCTTTCTTCTAAAATAAAGAATTTAGATTAGATGACTATCTTTGTAATATGCTGCAATTATATTCTCTTTCAATGATCTCAAAGAAGCTTTCTACCATCTAATTAAATCCAATACAGAAGCACTAGGGACGTATACAGGAAGAGACTTACTAGACTGTGGAGTCACCTCCCTCTGCTGTCTTTCTACGGACACACTACTCATTTAAATTTTTTCAATAAAATGAGAATCTCAGTGTAATCGCTGAAGGAAAGAAGCTGCTCCGGGTTGAGCAAAGCCAAGAGTCAGCTTCTGCTTTGCTAAATTTTTTTTTAAATAATTATATTGAATCATAATTATGTACATTGGTGCAATCATAGGGTACGATTCATATACATTCCGAAATATTTTGATCGTACTGTTACAGATAGCTTTCATGGCATTTTCTTGATCACTATATAAAGACATTGATACTCTGCCTTTAATAAATTTCACTAGTACCCTGCTAAGATGCATGGTAGGTGTGTTCCACTAATTGCCCTCCCTCTACCCATCCTCCCCCCTCCCTTTTTAAAATTGTTATCCTGACTGGAATGTGTCACAATGACAAAACAAAATATTTGTAATTCTAACTGGGCACAGCATGACAGCTGACATTCTTATTTAAAGCATCTGGACGGCCTAAATCCAAATGTAAGGGCTTACATTTCTATTTGAAATATTTCCTGTGTACTAGTTGTTTTTTTCTTATTGCCATTTTTTAACTCAAAAAATTCATGTTTACATCCAGAATTGCTACATAACCTTCCCTATAAATTTTACAGTTCTTTGTTAAACATGACAATTTATATATTAAAATTTATATATTATCTCTGTAGATACAAATTTCATTTCATAAATGTGTATAATCTTAAAAATTATTCTTTAATAAAGTCAGATTCACCAAGTGTGTCTTCCTCCTTTCCTAAACTTCATATGCAAAGCTTGATCTCTTTTACCTACTCTTAATTTTGATGTTAATAACTCAGTAAGACCAGGGAATTATTAGACAGTACCAAACGTGAGACTTTTTGTGTATATGTGGGGAAAAAATGAGGTAAACTTTGAGCTTTTGAATGGTATGTTATGTTTATGTCACAAACATACCTAAACATAAAATAAATTATGTGCAAAATTTGGAATTAACGTTATCCAATAGATGGCACTGTACTCCTTGTAATATACTATCCAATCTGATCAGTTTCTTTGTCAAATGACAGATTAAAAAAATAGATATTTTTAGCTATTAAACATTGTTGTATTAGAGGAAATATAAAGGAAATAGTTATATCTAAGAAGCCTTTTCTTTGTTATATTTAAGGAAATAATGAATTTAATGTATAGAATTGAAATTATTATCACAATGACCTTTAAAATGCATAGGTTGAAAGGAAGCACCGTAGATAGATTCTTACATCACAGAAGGTATTTCTGAAAAAGAGATATGAAGATCTAAATGTCAATAAATTAAACGATAACATTAGAACACTAATATTTTGTATGTGTTAGTATTAGACATAATGTAAGAATGTGTGTAAATACATGAATATCTGAAAAGTTGTAAAGCAACAGAATGTATTTTGCTTTTATTTTATTTTTTATTTGGGAATTATACTCTAATGATATAATACTTAAATTATATATTTGAAACATATGGTTTTATGTTTATTAACTCGATCCAGATGTTGCTATTAAACTTATGTGTATGTACAAGTAAATAACACCTGAACAAAAAATACCATAATGTTTAACATATTGACTCAAATATGAACTTGAATTATTAATTGGTATTTCTGAATCATATTTGAAAATGTATTATTTCAAATTTAGAACTAGTAATAAAAATGTTAAGATTATATTTACATTAAACCAATTTTCCGATGTACTTTGAATAATTACTGTGTAGTATCTGGAGTCATAGAATTTACTCAACTTATTAAAATAATTCAAAGAAGGAATAGATTTCACAATTTCAATATGTTTTGCTGATTTCTCCCTTCCTTTCCCAGACCTTAGCATTTAGATGTGTTTATGGTCTTTTTGTGACATTAATTGATTTTCCAAAAAGTGCTACACTAAAATTACAGTTCATCACCCTATTTCATAGCAAACTTTTATCATTGTTACTCAAAATAAATACAGCATTGTGTATTTATTGCATATGGAAAAATTCAGAGCATCCTGAAAAAAAGGAAATTGCATGTTCTTATGCTTACAATTGCATAACGACACCGTTCATTCCTTAAAAAGAAGAGAAAAACACAGATATGAGCACTGTCTTAAAAATATCCAGCCATATATATATCTATTTTTCATGTTACATGGCTGGATACTTGGCAGACAGCCTTTGTATATTAGTACTTTATTCCCTTTCATAACTCAACTGAAAATTATAGGAGATGTTCTTTTAACCAAACAAGAAATGAATCTGAATGAAGACCACAAAGTGTTAAAAGATGAAGAACACAATAAATAATCAAATCATTGCTCCTTAGAATATGAATATAGCTATAGATAAGGGGATAATGGTAATCCTTAAAAATGTAATGCAGTGCTCAATAAGGCAATCAGAAAAATAATTTCAAATACAAATAAAATTTTACTAATGACCTGAATGTGAAAGTATTAAATTCTCTCAGATGTTCATAATGGTAGTAGGGGACATAGGGATTAAGAGAGACCCAAATCTCCAATCCGGGAAGGGAGAAGAGAAAAAAGACAAAAGTCATTATGGTCAAGGTATCATTTTAATGAAATAGAAGATATCAGGAGCAAATGATTTTTATAGTAAAGAATAAGCCATAACTTTAAAAACAAAAAGAAAAGACTATGCATCTAATTGTCAGTATATCAATAAGCATTAAATAAATTGACAATACATAGAATCAATTTCAAATAGCCAGAAAATTATAATGAATATTATCATAATTAAGCATGAAAAATGAAAGAATAATAAATTTGACTATTGAATAGAAAGAACATATGACAAGAATATAGTCAAGTACATCAGTCATTATATCAAAAATAAATAGGTGGGATATTTCAGATTTGACACTGTAGAAGTAGCAGTATTTTTCTTATAAAAACACATGTAAAAGAATAAAGAAGTCTGAAATCCAGGGAGAGAAAACTTAAGCTTATGAAAACAGAAGGAAAAAGCAGGCATAATAATATTGAAAGAATTTTTCAGATATAAACGGTCACTTATAACACACACACACACACACACACACACACACACCACACCCATGCTGTTAATGAAGTCCTAGCCTCAGAAAAGGATTGAATAAGTTTTGCCATTAAAAATGCTTATGTTGGCTCGGCACCTGTGGCTCAGCGGGCTAAGGCGCCAGCCACGTACAGCTGAGCTGGTGGGTTCGAATCCAGTCCGGGCCCACCAAACAACAATGACGGCTGCAAAAAAAAAATGGCCGGGCGTTGTGGCGGGCGACTGTGGTCCCAGCTACTTGGGAGGCGGAGGCAAGAGACTCGCTTGAGCCCAGGAATTGGAGGTTGCTGTGAGCTGTGATGCCACACCACTCTATCCAGGGTGACAGCTTGAGGCTCTGTCTCAAAAAAAAAAAAAATGCTTATGTTGTAGATACTTAAAAAATTTACACATTCTGTATATAAAACTTAGTTTTAACATCCTCAAAAAAATTTGGAAATCCTCACAATAGGAAAAAACTGAATAAACTATTTTTATGCTATAGATGACTTTTTTTATATGTAACCAAAGAAAATGTGAAATTAAAAATAATATGTTAACTGCGATATGTTGGCTATATAGAAGTTTAAAATGTTAATAGTTAAGGCTCAGAATGTTAAATAACATTTACATAAAGAAGGATATCCAAAGGGCAATTATAAACTAACTTAACAAGAAGATAAATAATGTAAAATAATATATACTATATACCAATATCTTATACTCAAAGTTTTGCCGAAAAAAATTATGATGTACATTAAAAGGCTGAAACATTCAAATACAAACATATGAACAATGCAGTCTTTAAGATTAGTTGTAATACATTTAGTAATAAAAACAAATGAATTAACTTAAAAGTATTAGTATAATTGTGTTTAAATCAATGACCTACAAAAATTGATTAGGTAGTAATTTTTTTAAATAGAGAAAAATGACATACATAGCACCTGATTTTTTAAATAAAGGCCACTTGATGGTTATTTTCTTATGAGAAAAGTAATCATAGAGCACTTAAAAGATGGCAGGGCTCGATTCAAAATTTTATTTCTCACAGTTTTTTTCATTTTTATTATAAAAGTAAAAAAAAAGAGGGCAACTTAAAACTAGTGGGATATTTGACATTGTATTTGAAGGTCTAATACATTATTATCTAATTCAATGGAAGTAGTTGCCATTTCCAGTGAGTTCTAAAGATGATTATCATATATTTTTGATAAGTCTCTCCTCATGTGCTTTGTTCTTGAACATAGTTGCTCACAAACATAGGTGCTGCCAAGAAGTGATGACATGAATAAGGCATGATTAGGAAGTGAGAGATACTTAACTCAAGGGAGATAGGACCTTTCAAAGTCTAGTCAAGAGACATGATCAAATTTTTCTTTAAGTTGAATGTCAGATTGCAGCTCTATTCATTCCGTTTGAAAATTGGTGGGTAACCTATCTATGACAACTGAAAATAGAGATGCAAATGCACCAAAATATTGATTATTTTCTCAGAAATCTTGAAATCTTTTTTCAAATACTTGTATCAAGTTGAAAAGAAAAGCTAAATATTTTTTGCTGTTCATAGGGCTATGTTTAGCCAATATTTCGAAATGCATAAAATTGTTTGCCTTAACTTAAGGTTGACCTAATTTCAGTTTCATTTGGAATGCAGTTAATGGTTTGAAACATTGTATTGACAAGTTGGATTTCACCTTCAAGATGAATGTTTAACTCAATTAAATGAGCATTTAAATCCACTAAAAATGCTAACTCTGTAAGCCAGTTATTTTTGTCAAGTTCTGACACAAATGTTATTAATACCATTAATGACTTGTCTCATTACAATTGTTTATTACAGTTGTAGTAAAACATGCTTCCTCTAAACTCAACTATGTATCTCTAAACTCAACAAGGGTGGGTGAGTCTTAAATGTGTGCCCTGATATTTGGTCAAACATTATTCTAGATGTTTCAGTGAAGGTATTTTTTAGATGAGATTAGCAGTGAAATCAGTAGACTTTAAATATAGCAGATTGGCCTCCATAATGTTTGAAGGTTAGGCTCCATAAGTGGAGTGTCTAAACAGTTAAAGACAGATCTCCTGAGAGAAGGGGTAATTCTGCTAGCAGGTGCCATCTGAATTTGAACTGCAGCAAAGCTCCTTCTCTGAGACTACCTTACAGATTTTGAACTTGCCACCTTTATAATCACACGAGTCTGTTCCTTAAAATAAATGACCCTTTGGGCATATCCACATCCTTTATGTTCTCTTTCTCTGGGGAATTCTAACTAATACAGATTTTAATAGTGGGAGTGGTTCTAAAGGAGCAGGATTTTAAATGTGGATTTTGTGAATTGGCTTTGGGGTATCTCTGCCCTTGATCCTCTAATCTGATTAGATTTGAAAACATTGATCTATTTCTGGTAGTAAAAGCACAGAAAGACCAGGGCATGATGTAGCAGCAGAGATATGCAGAACATCACCATTGTTCACTGCTAAACAAAAACAAATTAAGATGCAAGGTTCTGAATTATCGTGTCTATGACAACATTGAATATTTTGGTCTAAATAATGAGTATAATTGTATCTGCTAGTTCCTTCTAATTTTGCGGGATAAACTGAGGAAGGAAAAGTATGAGCATGAGGATCCAAATTTCCAACCCATTGCTTCATAAATGACCCAAAAACTTTTATGTCTGCCTGTAAGAGATCCTGATCTCCTGTAGCCTGAAAAGTGAGAATGATGAAAACCAAATGCAAAATGTCATCTTCCAAGTGGCTAAATAACAGTACAAATCAAATTTCCAACCTTTCAGGGAACTGAATGTTAAGGTGAAGACAGATTGGAAAAGATTGGTTTCCTGAAAATTGGAATGAGGACATATGAAAAGATTTTCATGAATTTGGGGAAATAGAAACTTTAAATTCAGCTAAATATTCTGTGTCAACAGAAGTGCCCTGCCTACTTCCATATGAGAAGATTCCTTCATTACTAAGGAAACTTCAATGGCCTCAACTAAGGCAACTACCTTACATGACACTGATGATTTTTCTGATACCCACTCCTATGGCCTCTCTTTGTGTTTAGACCAATAACTAAATTCAAGTTCCAGCAGTCCCTTAAAGGTGAGGCACAATGTGTGACCATGGACAGATATGCTACACTTCAAAAGAATTACTTTATTTTTATGTGATATATAAACAAAAATTTGGGGAATGTATATAAGTTTTGTTATTAAGGGTGTCAGATAATGGTGAAAGGAATACTAAGTTAGATTAGGCTGAATTTATATAGGCTTACTAAGCAGAGATTCTACACTTAATGTTGTAGTTCTAATAGTTTGGTTCCTTGAATGAAACATGGAGCAAAATGTGGCCTATAGTAATAAACTCAAAATGTCGGA
Organism: Arctocebus calabarensis; assembly: GCA_963573935.1. NCBI lineage: Eukaryota > Metazoa > Chordata > Mammalia > Primates > Lorisidae > Arctocebus > Arctocebus calabarensis. The sequence continues at coordinate 10,127 of CAUYON010132430.1, forward strand.
ATTGCCTTGGTATTCTAGAGGAAGGAATCCCAAAGGCTTGAAGTGATTGAAATGTTAGTTTATTAGTCATTTAAGACTTACCCACCCTAGGAGAGTTTAGAGGAAGCACCTTTTATTACAACTGTGAGATATAAATTTTTGAGTGGAACCCTGCCATCCTTGAAGAGCTCTGTGATTGCTTTTCTCTGTAGACCAGAATGTACAGTGAAAATTGCAGCCATTGAATTTGGATGTCTAAATGCAATGAGGGTAATTGTATCCCAGGGTCATAGGAGCTGTGTGGTGCCATTCAACTCCTAATGACAAAGTGGACCTGGTTACTGTAGTGAACATCACGGTCAAAACAGCCATCAGAATAGCCTGACTTTCACAGACCTATGGCATTGGCTAGTTAATCATGGTATTCTCAGATGTTAAATAGATAGCCTATTATTCTGTTCCTCTATTTGTATAAGCAGAAAAGTTCTAGGTCAAGTGAACAGAAGTCTGGTTTCAATTATGAAAACTGAAAACAATGGCCGCTCACTCAATCTCTTAACTTGGATCAAATAACAGACTCAGAAATCCCTGAATCAAGGAAATGTAGTGTCCTTGAAGAAGGACCCCAGTACACTGTCAAAACAAAATTAATACTATTAATCATTCTCCTAGTCTTCTCCAAAAAAGCCAACAGCCTTTTACCAGAGTGACTGCATTAGGGAAAAAAGAAATAATCAGACATTTGGGGCAATAATGTACATTGGCTCAAAACTAACACAAATTTGTGGAGACTAAAAACATTATTATGGAATGCCAATCTATGTAAGCGGCTTGTGGAGGTCAGGAGATCCATAGAGTTTTAAATAAAGTCTGTATCACAGTGGATTTCTAAACCCAACCTGTGGTTATTTTTACAGTTCTATGATGCATAATTGGAATAGACATTCTTAGTTGGCAGATGCAACAAATGGGTTCCTGATTTGTATAGGGATACTATGATGGGAAAGGCCAAATGGAGAAGCATTATAACTGCCTCCACTTTTTGTTTAAATGGTAGACCCAATTTAATGCTGATATTTTATAAAAACCTTTTAGTGCAATCTTCAAGGACTTGAAAAATGCAAAAGTGGTAATTCCCACCATACACCTAGGTAACTCTCCTGTTTGGCCTAGAGCATCAGTTCTCAACCTGTGGGTCACGACCCATAGGAATTGTATTAAAGGGTCGTGGCATAAGGAAGGTTGAGAACCACTGGGCTAGAGGAAGAAGACAGGTGGATCTTAGAGAATGATAGAGAGTTATTATTAGAAGATTAACCAGGTGGTAACTCCAATTGAACTGCTGTACCAGATGTGCTTTCATTGCTTGAGCAAGTTAATATATCCCTTGGTATGTAGCTATTGATCTGTCAAATGTCTTTTCTCCATCCCTGTATAAAAGTTCTATAAAACCCAATTAGCTTTCAGACAACAAAGCCTGAAATATTCATTAACTATCTTATGTCAAGCTATAGGAGCTCCTATGTCCTGTATTATAGTTTAGTTTGCAGAAATCTTGATCAATTTTCTCTTCCAGAACATATACTGGTCCATTATATTGACACATTATGCTAATTGGACCTACTGGGTATAAAGTTGCAATCATTCTAGAATTATTGATGTGGCATTCACATGTCATAGGGTGGGAAATAAATTATACTAAAATTCAGGGACCTTTAACCTCAGTGAAATTTTTAAGGGTCCAATGGTATTGGATAGGGTATTGCATCTGACTCCTCCTCTAATCAATACCTTATGGGCCTTTTTGGATTTTTCAGGCAGCATAGTTCTCATTTGGGTGTATTACTGTGTCCTATTTACTAAATGACTGAAAAACTACTAATTTTGAGTGAGACCCACACTAGGCTTTCCAACAAGTCTCTAGGCTGCTGTGCAAACTGCTCTGCCAGTGGGCCATATGTCATAGCCGACTAAATGATGCTCAAAGTGTCAGGGGCAGATAGAGATGCTGTCAGAACTTTGAGCAGTCTTTGGAGGTGAATTTCAGCACAGACATTTATGATCTTCACAAGGCTCTGACATCATCTGCAGATAACTACTCTCCTTTTAAAATATTTGATTCATTTTAATTTTCATTGTTTTAGAACATTTGCACTAAAATGTTTATCATAGCTCAAATCACAATTCCCCAAATGTGGAAGCAACTCAAGTGCCCATCAACCCATGAATGGCAATTATATATCTAATAAATTTACTAATAAATAAATTTAGTAAAATTTATTTCCTACCCTCTAACAAGTGAATGCCATATATACGTATATGTATATATATATACATACACATGTATACACATGTATACAGACACACACACATGCACACACACGCACCATGGAATACTATTCATCCTTTAAAACAATGGCAACTTTACATCCTTTATATTTACCTGGATGGACTTAAAGCACATTCTTCTTAGTAAAGTATCACAAAAATGGAAAAGCAAATATTCAATGTATTCAGTACTAATATGAAACCAACAGAAAACTAAATACACAGCCACACAAGTGAAAAATACAAGTGAGTAAGAGGGGAGAAGAGAGAATGGGAAAAGGAAGGAGGCAGGAAGATAGGTGAGCTCTCACCTAATGTGTGCAATGGAAGCATATACAGCACACTCTTGAGTGAAAGGCTCAACTTTAACTTAAAAATGCCAACATTGTAACTTAATCATTTGTACCTTCATAAAAAAGATGAAAAAATAAAAAATAATTTTTTTCTAATTTACAGATAGTTATATATGTTTATCATATCTAGCATATTGTTCAAAGCATATATACATTGTAAAATAAGTTAAATTTTTTAATTTTTTAAAATTATTATGGGTATGTAATACTTGTATATATTTATAGGGTACATACGGTGCTATAACTAAATCTATCTAATTAATATATGCATTACCTCACATAGTAATAGTGAGGTGATAACTTTATATCCATTCTTTCAGTGTTTTTTTTTTTAGGAACACATTGTATTGTTGACTACAGTCAATATGTTGTACAGTAGATCTCTTTAATTTTTCCTTCTGTCTAACTGAACTTTATATCCCTTGACCAATATATCTTAACCCCTCAACCTCCTATCACTATATTTTACTCTTTACTTTCATGAGATCAAACATTATTTTTTGTGCCTGGCTTATTTCACTTAAGATCATGTCATCCAGGTTCATCCATGTTTTCACAAATGATGGGATTTCCTTCTTGTTTATGACTAAATAGTATTTTATTTTGTATATATACCACATGTTCTTTATCCATGGATCTATTGAGGTATGCTTAACTTGTTTTCACATCTTGGCTATCATGAATAGTGCTAAAATAAACATTAGAATAAAGATAGCACTTCAACATACTGATTTCATTCTCCTTAAGTATATAGGCAATATTGTAATTGTTAGGTTATATGGTAGCTCTATTTAAAATTTTTCCATTTTGTTCTCCATAATGGCTCTATTAATTTATGTTCCCAACAATGGTGTGCAAGACTTCCTTTTCTTATGGTTTTGACAATATTTCGTGTCTTTTGCCCTTTTTTAAATATAATAACCATTCTAAAAAGAGTGAGGTAGTATTTCATGGTGGTTTTAATTTTTTAATTTACATTTCCCTGGTGATTAATGATGTTGATAACTTTTTAAAAAATTATGGGTTAGCCATTTATATGTATTCTTTTGAGAAATATCTAAACTTTTCTTTTGCCTATTTTAAAATCTGGCTGTTTGGTATCTTGTTATTAGGTTGTTGGTGCTGGGAAGCCTGGATCTTGCTGTGATATGCTAGGCCCTAGACTATGTCACAGCTTGGGGCAAATGTGCTAGGTGTGCCAGATGTGCTAAGGCTATCTGCTACTGAGGGCTGCTGGAGCTGAGTGTTGCTGAAGTTGGCTTGTAAATGACACAGTCTGAGATTAAGTCTGTAATCAAGCCTGAAGTATAGAATTATGTGGTTTCACTTGGCAACAGGGAAGATCTATAGGCTCAGTTTGAGGGCAACTTCCCTCAAAGTGTGGGGCCATGGAGTTCTGCTTGGTGCTCAGTCTTACATATTGGGCTCAGTATTGATATATAGGGAAAAGCTTTTGCTTTTTCCCCTGCTTTGTTACCAAGTAGATAGCATCTCTTTTTTTGCACCCTGCTGCCAGGTGTTGGGGAAGGGGTAATATTGGTAATGTAAAATATTCTTCCTATTCCTTTCAAAACATCTTTTTCTACCATTGTGTTCCAACCAAGTACTGTTATCTCTCTCTTGATTTCCTTAGCTCTTGTGAAGGTATTTCTATGTGTGGGTAGTTTTTAAAAGCAATGTTTCTGCAATGGGGACAACCTTGGAGAGTCCTGCTTTACCATCTTGCTCCATGCTTTTTTTCAACTACTTTCCTTTGGAGGATCAGTCCTTACTCTGCTGCTTGGTCTTAATAGAGATAGAATGCTTAACCATGGGCCACTAAGTTACTGTGAGAAATGAGCTGCCCATAATAAATCGGGTGTTAACTTTTCCACCAAGACATAAAGTTGAGCTTGTACAGCAATACTCAATTATCATATAAAATTTGCATATACATCATCAAGCCCAGGGGAAAAAGGACTTCCCATCCCTGTGTGCAATCCACAAACCTTCTGCCAAAACTGCCATCCATGGACTTAGAGAGTGGATGTTCATGATATCTCATCATGATATTCCACATCCATTGCTTCTGATCAATGAACTTGCATTGCAGAAAAATAAGTGCAGCAATGGGCCCATGATCATAGAGTTTATTGGTCATATTAATACTATTTCATCCTAAAGTAGCTGGCTTGATATGTCAGTGAAATGGCCTCTTGGAGACTTACTCACAGATTCAGCTATGTGGCAATACATTATGAAGCTGAAATAAAGTTTTCCAGCAAGTTATATATGCTCTGAACCAGTGTGCAATAAATATATGTTGATGTGTTTCCAATAGTCAGGATTAATGGGTCAAGAAATCAAAGGGTGGAAATGGGAGTGTCAGCATTCACTATTACACCAAATAACTTGCTAGTAAATTTTTGCTTCATTTTCTTTGGACTTTATTCTCTACTGGACTAGAGATATTACTTTCATCGGGAGACATGCTTCTACTAGGAGATATAGCAATGATTCTAAGAGCCACTTGGTCACTTTAGGCTCCCCATGCCTTAGAATCAATAAACAAAGAAGAACATTATAATGTTGGCTGAGGTGAATGACTCTGCCTACCAAGGGGAAATTGAACTACTCTTTCACAAGGGAACAAAGAAGGGTATGCCTGAAATATCAATGACCCTTTGTATTCACCATGTTTTGTTAATAAAGCCAACAACAACAAAAATCCACCCAAACCCAACCCAGGCAAACTACTAATGGGAAGACCTTTCATAAATGAAGTGTTAGATTACCCACCAGGTAAAAAGCCATGACAATCGCATGTAATTGCCAAAGGCACAAGAAATATATAATATAATGGGTAGTGGAATCAGGTGAATATAAGTACCAACTGAAACCATCTGAGCAACTGTAGATAAAGGACTATAATTGTTATTAACATTTATTCCATGTTATGAAGCAATCTCTATTTCTCTCTCTCTCTCTCCCTCACACACACACAAACACACATGCACACACACACAGCCCATGGTAAAGTTCTACTAGTAGTCTCCCAAGGAGTTGTAAAGTCCCATATAGTCAATCACCCAGGAGTGGGAGGTGAAATGATCCTTGTTATGTGACCTCCTCATCATGAGATACACTGGTCAGTTTTTTGTAGGGGTCACAAATACAGCACAAAGAGGTCTCCTCTGCCTCGGATAACTTAGTTATCTCCTTTAGTGCTTGAGTCTAGTCAGATGCATCTATAAATCAGCACTTATAATGTGTATCTAAATGATACTTCTGTTAGTAGCTATAATCTGTTTCATTAGATTTCAGACCGTGTTATTATATTTAATGATGCAGTCTGTAGTTTTCCAAATGGCAATCCAAAAAGCTGACCCATGAGCAAAAGTTGCAGAGTTTGGCATATGTCCACTAGGTCAAATAACCCACATGTATAACTGAAGCAAAATCAGTGGAAATTGGATTTCAGCTTAGGCATACTTGGGATATGCCTCAGGCATTTAGGCCACAGAATTTAGATCCAATATATCCAGTAGCTTTTCTCTATGAAGTTCGCTGGAGGCAAAATTTTCCCCAGTGAGATAGTTGTCTGCTTTTCATGTAAAGCCAAGATGATATTGAGATAAAGCAGGCTGTATCATTTACATTTGCAAGCAAAAAATGTTTAGATTCTCCTGTACTTTTTTGTCACTGAAACTGAATTTACCATCCTCAAATGAGAATTTCAGGTCAGAGAGTTAAAAAAAAATGTCTCCATAGTACAAACATTCGGTTTCAAAAAAAAAGCTCAACAAGCCAATAGCAACTTTATAGCCAAATTAGAGAGACCATTAAGTACAAAACTCTGAAAGACATCTCTTTAAAATATGTAGGTGTACACTATCTTCAAAATTTAAATTATCTAACGGAATGCTGGGACTCCTTTTGGATGGTAGAGTCAAAGCGCAAAATATTTTCCTTGAATATCAAAGGAAGTCATCATTGGGAATCCATTCACGTCATCTCAACTCTTCACAACATTGCAATGCTCTGAATATGTCATAATCCATGCTACAAAAATGTCATTGCGATACAGTTAAGGACTTTGAGACTGAAGCTTCTGATGTATCAACCAATAATACATCATCTGTTGTAGTAAAAGTCTTGAACATTCACAGAGGCGAAGCATTAATGCTAAATCCTGATCCATCAACTAGTGGCAAAAGGCGGGAGAGTCTGTCTCTGTAGCATCTGTCTACCTACAGTTCTCTCAGTGTTGACATAGTCTTCTCAGGCAGAAATGGGGTGGGAGGTCCAAGCACAGACACATCAATTTCTGATATATATTCAAATATAGAAGCAAGAAAATCATTACATTTAATTGACTCTCAGGTCTCCATTTTCTGGATTCAATGATCTGTAAATATTTTCATGTTTCTGCTTCATTAGGCCTTTCTATGTAAAGAGAACTGGCATTGAGTTGAAGGGTGAATGAATGGAAAAATAAATTCTAAGTTAAAGATAGGGACATCTAGAGATATTTAGTGACATCTCACCAGAAAATATTTTGTTACCTTACAAAGAGTTATGCAGACATTGGCTCATAGGAACTTCATAATTTTGTGGTTCCCTCAGTGCATTGTAAACCCCTGCATTCACAGGCACAACTAAATCTAATCATTTGCCTCTGGGAGCATGAGGGCATAAAAAATAGAAACAAGATTTTCCCCTGTGGAAAATAATCCTCCCTGATCCAGAGGCTTGAGTTTTTGTATATGTATATATATTTTAACAGTATGTACTATAATATTAGATATATATCTATCTAGCTATCCATTCATATGATCAGTGGCAGGCTACTTGTTTGGTTGCAAGTAGAGTGACTCCTTATGCTCTTCACAGGTCTGTATTTAACATTCACCCACAAAATCAAATGTATCAGCTGAATTCAGCCACTTACTCTCCTTGTGAGTCTAAGCAGGATGATTACTTAAATGTTTGTAGGCAACAAAATCAAGTTTGGTCTCTCTCCTTCCTGACATCTGCAGTATATATTTTTCCCTTGACAGCTGTGTCAATGTAGAAGGAAAAATAAGGATCTGAGGGGACAGAGAAAAGAGAGCTAAATACAAGAAATATATGTATATTTAACTTATCTGAGATCTTCATTTTTAAAAGCAATCTGTAGAGAGTATAAAATATCTTCAATGAAGATTATATTTATTATAATGGGACATTCGATGCTTGATGCTTTAAAATAAAGCTACTGTTATGTACTACAGAGTAGTTAGCAGTGGTATAAGAAATGATAGAAATTTATTGTTAGCAAAAGAAGAAGTTAATAAAATATGGTTTTGAGGGAAGAAAAGCAAGCTTAATAAGAATATAGCAGGTGGTGATGAACTATGGCTTGTGGGTCAAATTTTGCCTGTAGCCTATTATTGTGTATCCCATGAGCTCTAATGATAAATAAAATTTGTGAATCTGCTAAATATTGGTGTATGTAGCTGGCGCCATAATCACTTTTCCTAGCAATTTTATCCCATTATTTTATGTTAATAAAAACAACATTAAAACCCAAAACTAAATCCACTAAACTATTAGAGCTCATTTATAGAGTAATAAATAAAGTCTGGGTCTAAAGCTAACAATATTGTAATGTGCACTAAAAATTCTCTAAAGAGGGTAGCTCTTATGTTAGGTGTTTTTACCATAATAAAATAAATTTTAAAATAGTGTTTGTTTTTAAATTAAATATTATAAAAAGGAGTAAAAGGGGGAGAAGAAAGAGGAAGCCACTTCAATTGAGACTATGGGTAGCCAGAAAAGAAAATTACTGTTTGAGCCTGTATATAAAATATTTGGTATCCCTTTTTAATCTGCATGATGAAATATTTGAAACACACTAACACATTTACAAATACACACAGTAATACTATATACACTTAATATAGGTATCTAATTTAAAAAATGTGCCTATGCTTCTAGAAGAACACATCAAACACAATATCTCTTTTATCACTAAATACTTCATATGAATCCAACCATAGCTTTCTTCTTGAAAATGTGAAAATTATAAGTATGTAAATAGAATTATATAACAAATAATTTTTTAAAATAATGTTTTGTTTTGTGATTTTTCCATACTTTCCCAATATTACCTTATAAAAATATCTTTATCTTAATTATTATATAAAACATTTATTTAATATAAAGCTTATATAAAACATATATTTTGTATCCTTTTAATAGCCATTCAGTTATTTTTTAGTTTTTTTAAAGTAAGCAATAGAAAAAAGAAATAATTAAAAAATCATATACCAATATTTTTATTATTGCTTATTTTATTTATATGAGATAGCTTCCTTTGAATTAAATTTCTAGATGTTAGTGAAATTATAGCTTTAATTTTTATAGCTGTCTCTGTATTGGTTTCTATGTAGACTAGAGCTATTGCAATGACTTACATTTCTACCAACAGTATGTAAGACTCTTTTAGTTAATCCCTAAGATGTATTTTGTTATTATTATTACTTTCATCAGTTTTACTCCTTTAATATATGGGATTTAGTTTGGGGTTTTAATGTTGTTTTTATTAACATAAAATAATGGAATAAAATTGCTAGGAAAAGCGGTTATGGCGCCAGCTCATACACCAAGGCTAGCAGGTTCTAATCCAGCCTGGGATAGCTAAATAATAATGACAACTGCAATAAAAAATAGCTGGGTGTTGTGGTGGGCACCTCCCAGCTGCTTGGGAGGTTGAGGCAAGACAATCATTGCTTATGCCCAAGAGTTTGATGTTGCTGTGAGCTGTGACATCACAGTATTCTACTGAGGACGAGGGCAACATAGTGAGACTCAGTCTCAAGAAAAAAAACAACAACAACATACTCTTCTCAAAATTTATTTGCTAATCTAAATTATTACATTGAACTTTGAGAATGTGTTTATCTAATCAAATTGATAATTTAAAGAGTTTGAAAATGATTAAAATATATCCTTTCATAGAAGAAATGCTTCCAAAATATTAAAGAGGTTAACCTGGATATCATAAGTAGAAACCAATTTTACTATGACTAAGAGAATAAAAGGAAGAAAAATTGTAAGTGAAGAAAGAGAGAAAACATATTGATAATCAAATGGAACTTTTAAATGTAAATAATTGAGTTATAAGTTATAATCAATGGAGATAATAGTATTAGACACCCTAAATAAGTGCAGATATGTTCAAGGTGAAATATAATGACAAGAGTACTTATAAGTGGAAGAAGGAGGCAAAATTATGACTATCAGAGTGTTACAGTTTCAGAGAGATGTGACAAATTCCTGGCTTTAAGGTAGGAGACCAATCAATGGAGGCTGCCGAACTGGAAAAAGAAAAAAAAAAATTCCTTACATCCCCCAGGAAAAAGAATGAAGCACTGCTAACACTTGACTTTATTCCAGTAAGACCCATCTTGGACTTCTAACCTCCAGAAATGTATTATAAGTTTGCATCATTTTAAATAAGTGCATTTTTGAGTATTTGTTAGAACAGCAACAGATAACTGGTAAAACAATCAAGTTAATAAAATATATATATGACAACCATATAAGAAAAGACAACCATAGAATGTCCAAGAAAAAAATATTCACAAGTGCCTAAAACTTGGCACAATATTCATCAAATGTATAGTGGAAAACTACACAGTTCTAAAATAAATGCGTATATTTAAGTTAACAACAACAAAAACAGACTAAAGCTGAAGACAACACAACTTACGGTTCTCAGAAATGTAATTATGAACAAAGGAAATGAAACACAAAAGAAGACTTACTATATAATGTCATTTATTTATTTATTTATTTTTTAAGATAGAGTCTCACTCGGTTGCAACCTTAAACTCTTCAGTTCAAGCAATCTTCTTGCCTCAGTTGCGTGAGTAGCAGGGATTACAGGTGCCCACCATAATGTCCTGCTAATTTTTTTATTTTTAATAGAGTTGTGAGTCTCACTTTTGCTCAGGCTGGTCTCAAACTCCTGAGCTCAAGCAATCCTTCAGCCTCAGCTTCACAGAGTGCTAAGATTACAGGAATGATCCAAGCCAGCATGTATCTATTATTTAAGAATAGACCAAAAAAAAAAATTGATTATAGATATCAAAATAGTGGTCACCTCTAAGAATGTATTAATTGGGAAGATTGTGTATTCCTGGGTTCTGGAAATGCTCATTATTATTAATTTGAATGATATTACATTTTACTTTTACATGCTTACTTTTCTTTCTTCAAAGGTATATAGACAGTCATCTCCTATAGTATGGTTTTAATTGATGAAATCCCTGTATGTTTACAGTTACAGATATTTAGTGAAATGAGTGGTAACTTGGCTAAAAATAACACAAAAGCCTACAACTTTAAAATTCATGTTATTGTGAACATCATATTCAAGAAGTGGAAGTTTTAAGAAAAAGTGATTTTATTTATTTATTTATTTTATCAAATCATTACATTTTTATTAGTACTTTAATTGTTGCAATCAAAAAGTAGATTTATGTGATTTTCAAAGAAGTATCAGGGCATTTCTCTTGAAATTATTTTATTTACAATTGCATTTTTCTTCTAGGTTGACTATATTTCAGCTTTTAACTTTTATGTGACCACAGGTAAAATGCTTGAACTGCCTGATTCCTAGGTTGAATTGTTTATCATATAGATTTAATGATGTATATTGTTTATGCCATAACAAGCTTTTTAACAATATAGTACTTCTGAAATATAATGCAACAAAACTTAATACACCGCCTGAATTATTGGTATTTTAGAAAGTTAATATGTATTAATACTTGTTTAGCCTAATATACACAGATGCTAGAAATCTAACTTTAATATAAACTTAAGGTCCTGTATCTATGTATTTGTATATCTGTATATCTATATGTTCATGTGTGCATGTATCTATCCATGTCTACTTTTTATTTACACTTGTCTAGCAATTCACATACAGCTTATAAAATGACACCATATTGAAAATATTACAAAATTCAAAATCCATTTTGTTGGATATTATTATTGTTAGTATTGGTTATAATAGAATGAATACAAGAAACTGAAGTAATTTCTTATTTTCTAGATTGCCAAGTTGGTTATAGATGTTAATTGATAAATGAGAGAGTAGAAAATATGTTTTATCTCAAATTAGCTCTGAGTTATTGAAAATATTGACTCTACAATAAATGAACAAATAAACAAATAAACGGTAATAGTATTTAAAGTAATACATTTCCTTCATTTCCTTTAACGAGACCCTAAGATATACCTTCTGTCAGAGCTTTCTAATAGGTAAAATGCTGTATGTTAGTTTAATCTGCTTTTGTACTGTTGCCTTAGATTGAAAACCACCAAAATAACTTTTTGCCAAGCAAATTGAATTCACTACAGTTATTGCAGCATGGAAAATTACCAGAAAGGAATTGCCTGTGTAATATCTTGAAAGCAAGAATTTGTTGAAAGATATGTACGGAATTTTTGCATGTGAGCTTGAGGCCGCTATAAGGCAGGTACACAAAAATAAGCAATTGATCAGGACTGAGTCAAGTAGGATTGTTTGAACCCAGTAGGGTAGAACTATCAAAGAGAGTTGCAACTAGGAAATTTTTGTTCTCAAAAGTACTCAGTTTATTCACTTGTGCAAAGTCATTGACAAGAATGTAAAACTGGCCAGGTGAATAAATTACTTGCCCACATAATTTGTTTGCCAGAATTTTCCAAAGCAAATAATAAAATATTGGCTTGAAATTTTACTTTTTCTGGTTAAGTATTCTAGGATTAATAGTGATATCAAAGTAGTTCATTTCACTTCTTACCCCCACTGGTTTAGCTTGCTTAGGTAATCTCATTTTCTGCCACACTTATAATGATTCTTCACTCATCCTAACTTGAAAATTCAATTGTCCTTATTTAAGTCTGTGTTCAATTCAGATCTGCATCATTGCTTGTACTGTTATAACCATTTATCAGGTTTCCCCCATTCATTGCTAAAACAGCCACAAACACCAGTATTCCAGTTCTTTTTGTTAGGTTATTATTATTGTTATTATCATTTCATCTGTGGCTGCAAAATAAAATTATAAGTTCATGACTAAAGTAAATACCTAATATAGTACCCCATATAAATTCTAAATACCAGGCCATCCCAATACCAGGAGAGAAATTTTCTAATTTATCACCAGTCTGTTTAATAAAACAGCCAGTCTTTTGTTTTAATTTTTTATTTAAAGTTTTAGTAACGACGAAGATTGCACAGCCATTGCTTGAAATAATGCCACTTTCCTGACAAGTGATTTGCAAAAGTTTCACTTGGTGAAGATGGTGGGAGAAGGATATTTGAGCTGGAGTAGGCTGGTGGACAAAGAAATAAATCTGAAGAAAGTAAATATCACTGAACCTCAGTGCATCTCTTTCCACCATGGACAAAGTCTGTTTAAAAATGAGATAGCCAATATTTCTCCTGACAATGTACTTGTTGCTAAGAAATAATATATTTTTATAAATGATGGCAAATACAGTAGCAGAAGTAGCATACATAAGTGTTTGAAGCTTCATGGGTTTGTAATTATGTTGGCAGAGGTAATTAGAAGGGATGTGATAAGAGTACCCTGCTGGACCACATCAAGGAGGCAATGCCCACAGGACTCGTCTTGTGCTTGCATCCATCGGAATTTTTGAAGTTCCGCCTTGTGCTTGAGCCCATCAGAATTGTTGAACCAGTATTAACAATTATTTATGGCATTACCTAAAATAAGGTACAATGCGCCCTTAGAAAACCTTCCATACTGGAAACTTGTAGTTGATGCTGAACAAACCCAGGCCTTTACTACGGCATTCATTAGGTCCTATCAGGCTACCAAAAAAATGCAGGGAGTATTATTTTTAACCTTAGGGCACAAAACAGAAGGTAGTAATTTTCCCTAAAACAATGTGAGACAAAAATCTCTATGGAGCTAATATTTGTTTTTAAGATTTAAACTCAGCCACATAATACATTTACTATAGGTACCATAATTCAAAGCAGCTCAATATTATGTAAATTGTATTGAATTTGTCAAATTAATTCTGTAGGTGTATTTAATTAACATATTAAATTTATGCATGCTGAAATTATGATCAATAGTAAAACTGATATTTACATTTTATCTTACAATTACTAATATATATTTTCTTAAACATCACCCTTAAGGTCTGATTCTGTTAATTGCATGTGAAAATTAGTTTCAACACATCAATTTTTCATCAGATTATATAGTATGTTAGTAAAATTGTTTTTCACATTGTACCTTATTTTAGGTAATGCCGTAAAATAAAAGAGAGAAGATTGTTGTTCTTCTACTCATATTTAATGATTGAAACTTCTTTAATGATTTTTCATTTAGTGAGTGAGAAGGCACAATATTAAAAATGTTATTTCAAGGGCAATATTTAAAATTTCAACTGCCACCAAACTAACATTTAGTTTTCACCAGCATGCATAAAGAAATGAACATTTTAATTCTAATGTTTAGTACATATTCTTCACAGGGGATGATAGGTAGAAGTATTTTACTTAGATCCAAATAGAGCATTATTTTTAGCTATCTGAAATTCTCCTTGTCCCTTTACAAAAAGCAACCCATATAATCACCTTCAGAACTTAATGATATTGTTCAAGGGAGCAATGACATAGAAGCAAGAGTAAAGGAAGCCAGGTGAGTATAATAGTGTACGTCACCTTTGCAATTGAATGGGCAATTATTATTTCTCAGGATGCCATAAGCCAGGAATTAAAAATTTAAAAATTAATTTTAGAAATCTTAATTAAAACAAATTGAATGGTTCTATTCTAAAGAATTGCCAAAAACACTTTTTGTAGAATGTTTGGAGTATATTATCTTGGGACTAGGAAGTCCTTTCTTTTGATTAGAAAAGAATAGCTTCATATGCCTTTTTTTGCATTAAAAGTTAATATAACTTTTCTTTATGATTTTGCTGAATTTATGATGGCTTAAATGGTATTAATATATAATTGAAGATACTTTAAAAACATTTAAATTAGTTCATACAGTTATATATATTTGCCATTTTAAAATAATATTTGTGAAATATTCATGAAAGAGAATATACAAGCCAATCTATATTAGAAACATTTTTATATAATATATAGATAATGTTTGGTCTGTTATAATATAATCTTGATTGGCTTATACTATCTATTCCAAAAGGATGCACAGATTTTTCTAGCTAAAAATTCAGTATAACTTAAAATTCTACACATGAACACCTGCTTTAATTGAGGTAAATTTACATATAGTGTAATGAACAAATCAGAGGTATATATTTAATTAGTTTTAACAAAATCATAGATCTGTGAAATGTCCACACTATCTAGAAACAGAAAACTTCCATCCTGTAGCCATCTCCATAAAAACTCTGCTCAAAGAAACTAACAGTCTCATTTCATTCAACAAGTTTCTTTAAAACTTCTTAGTCTTATTTATGCTATAAATTCTTCTAAGTATAATAACATAGTTTCTACTCTTCTTTGCCTGCAACCTCAATATTGTTTTTATAATAAAGTTTCAAATTAAATTTTAAAAAACTAATTGGCATAGTGAAAAGTTAAGTTACATAACAGGAATGAAAGGCTTTGAATAAAAGTAATCAATAGAACAAACATTATTATGTGCCAAAACCTAATTTCAAATAAAAGAGCAAAAAAAATGCACATTGAGTAGGAAATAATGCATAATATTTATAACATAATGTGCATGATTATTATTAGTATTATTATTAGTTAGTATTATAGAGTTAAGGGGAAATATGTCAGTTAAAAAAATAAACATGAATAGCTAAACTCAGTAGAAGAAAAATTATTTTAATATGGCTCTCAGAGCTGGACACAGTTATATACCATATACCAGATGTAAACCTAAAATAATGAGATTCAGAAGAAATGGAAAAGAGCATACCAAACAAATCAAATAATTTTAAAATACACATTTTCAATAATCTTGCCATCAGATAAGTAAAAATTAAACATGAGAAAGAAAATAACATTTTAATACCAAAAGTAAAAACAAGCAAGACACACAGACCATACATTCCAGTAACTGCACATTAAAACAAAAAAAACCCTCAAGGCTACAATCTTTATGAAGAAAAACCATAGGTGGTACAAGAAAACATGCAAAGAAACAAAATAATTGTTGTAAATTCAATAAATAATTCTATGTAAAAGATTTTTAGTGGGACTAATATAATTGATATTTACTTATCACAGATATTTAAGGTATAAACAACATATTCAATGTTGTAGATCCTCTACAGGTTACAGATGTGTGCGTGTGTGTGTACATTATGATGAGAACACACTTTGTTCTCAAGTGCACATGTAACATTCACAAAAATTAGTCATAGCTTAAGTCACAGTGAAAATGTCAATAAATTCTGGAAGTTGGAACTATTAAAACGCTACCCAATAATAATGCCATAGCACTCAAAATCAGGTATAATATTATAAACAGAAAATAAGTACCTTCACTTAGAGACTAAAAATCCTTTTATTGAAAAAATTTTGTTCAAAAAAGAGAAATGCAATTTAAAAATAAACTGAAACAAATGCTCTTTGAGAATTTTACAATTTAATAATGTCTGACGAACTTTTGTTTCAGCTAATGTACTTCTAGGAAGATACATATTCAATAGTATGAAAGTACATGAGCAAAGTCAAATATACGGAAGCATTATATGCAAATTCAAAATACCAGAAATAATCTAAATGCCCTACAATGGAAAGTGGATGAATCAATTGTGGTACCTGGACTTCCACAAAATGGAATACATTGCAAAAATTAAAAATAAAACTAGTCTGGATATGCTGGTTCATCCCTGTAATCCCAGCACTTTCAGAGGCCCAGGTGGGAGGATCACTTGAAGCCAAGAGTTCAAGACCAGCTTAGGCAACATAGCAAGACCTTTCTGTACAAAAATATTGAAATATTAGCCAGGCATGGTGGCATGCATCTGTAGGGAGAATGAGCTGGGAGGATCACTTGAGCCCAGGAATTGAAGGCTACAGTGAGCTACAATCACAATACTATTCTCCATCATAGAAAACAGAGTAAGAAATAAACATAACTAAAAATAAAAAAAGACAGCACAAATGGATATTGACTTTCAGGATATATCATCATGGGATTAAGTGACAGAAACAAAGTAGAAAAGTGTTATCTATAGCAAGCTATCTTTCATGTAGGAGTAAAGGAGGATTTTAGAAATTGTATTATGTATTTACAATTATTGGCAATAGGGTACACAACATTAGAAACTAATTAATACAATTTTTTGCAAGGGAAATTGGGAATGAGTCAGGAAACAGAGATATAAAAATGACTCGGAAGAAATAGGAAGTGTGGAGAGTGACATTATTCTAAATATAAATACTTGTATGTGTTGGTCTTTTGGAATATAGGTGATGTTTCAGATTCTCCAAAAACTAACTAAAATCAAGTAAGATTCCCTGTAATCAAGCAATATCTTCTTTTCTATATACATGTAAATTTTATTGTGAGGATTGATCAGAGAAATCCAAATTTAGTGACAATATATAAAATTAATGGTCAGTATCTGTCTTGATAGAGAAAGGCTAAATAAATATCCTAGGTAAATGTAGTCTAGGAAAGATGATAGCTAAAAACAATGTATGAACCATGGACATTGGTGGAGTATTTAAAATTTTTTGAAGAGGGTGGCGCCTGTGGCTCAAGTAGGGCTCCACACCCATATGCAGAGGGTGGTGGGTTCAAACACAGCCCTGGCCAAAAAAATGCAAACAAACAAAAAAAAATTGAATAGTTAGTGATACTAGAGTTTCGTCTTCAGTAGGTTCTTCATCTCGGTGATTTAAAGAATGAATCCACGGACCACAGATCAGTGGTAAGACAGGATTTATTTACAGCAAAGAAAAGAATACAAAAACACCATAGCTCCTGGCAGAGAGATCCCAGGTCAGGAAATAAGCTCTCTTGCTCCCTCTCTTTTAGGTTTGGGCTCATTTTCCAAGGATATATATAGTCACATGGGTTCCTCTGTAGTTACATTTCTGCATGGATCCTCTGTTACATTTAGCAGGACTCAGTAGCAAATGAATGGCTGCACTCCCTTTCATTCCCAGGCCTAGGAAATTTACCTGAAATTGAACAGCCATAGTAAATGGGGGGTTCCCTGTTCAACCAAGTGCAAGGGGAGGGACACCCAAGGTGAAGTTGTCTGGCCCCTCCGCCAGGAGAGCCTCCTGCTGGGCCCCCCTGCCTACCTTCCAGCCTGCTGGTTCCTCTGCCCTGTCACCGCACCAACGCCACCAAGGTGGAGACAGCAAGTCTGCCCCTCAGCTCCCAGGGCTGGCTGGGGCGCCACTTGTCCTGTATCAGTGGTAATGCATTCCTTTTTGTTTTCTAATTTTGATAATTAAGTTGTAGTCTGTAAAATGTTCATATTTAGGCAAGTAACATCAAAGATATAAGAGAATTCTTTATATTATTTGCACCTTTTGTGTAGGACCCAAATTGTTTCCAAATAAGAAGCAAAATATTGTCTAAAAATAAAACGTGATTGCTTCTCGGCCTTTTGGCTAAGATCAAGTGTAAATATAAAAAGTGATATCTGGCTTCAGTGATATAATATTTGCCTCTCATGTCCCAAAATGCGAAGACTCTTTTCACTGGCAATATGCAACCCTTTTCGAGGACTTTGTTTTCAGAATTAATGGAATGATGCTGATAATCACCCTGTTGATATTTTTACGTGTGGCTATTTCAAGCACTTGGGTGTTTATTCAGAGATACCGACTGAAAGATTGCTGTTGTTCTGTTTCTCCTCTCCGCTTCAATGGCATATAGATAATTGAAATTTAAGACATCTCAAAGCTGGCTCTTGATTCATCCCAAACACCACATCTGCTCCTCTCCAATTATTAAACATCATCGTAAATGGCAGTTTTATTCCACCAATTAATCAGATCTACAAATCTCAAAATCATTTTCAATTGCTCCTTTCTGCTTACAGTCCATGTTTGCTAAAACTGGGGATTCTATTCTCCAAATACATACAGAATTCAAAGATTCCTTTGCCCTTTTCATAGGTATCACTTTAGTGCAAGTTATCATCTTTTTTCTATACTTCTTGTACAGTTTTTAAACCAACTTCCTTCTGTATGTTTTCCAGCCAATTTTCCTTCTCCCCCCTCACCACCCCTACTACCTACCCTGAGATATTTTACCCTTCTTCTAGAAGGTAGAACAAGTCAGTGAAAATGTGTTCTTATATTTAACATATCTGCTTAAAGCCCTTCTGCACCTCCCCATCTTAGAATAAAATCTGAACACCTTACTCTATTGTAACCTGCAGAGCTCTGTGTGTTCTTGCTCTAATTTACATACGATCATTGTCAAGTATTCTATTATTTGTTCATTTACATCAGCATCTTTGCTCTTGCTTACAAATCTATTAGTGTCTTGTTCTTATTATATCCTCTACTTTAATATTTTTACATAATTCTATTACACTTTTGCTCAGATATCTCAAAAATCTTCCCTGATTAGCTAGTCTTTTTTTTTCTTAAGGCAACTCTCAATTGATTTCCATACTTTATGTTATTTATCATCTCCCATTGGCTGTTTCCCCTCATAGCAATAGGAACTGCTATGGTTTGGAACCACTGCTGTGATTTTACCCTCATTAAAACTCAAGTTACAGTCTGTTTTCCACTGGGTCAGTGGATGGTGGGAGGTTGACCTAATGGGAGGTGTTTGGGTTATGAGGGGAGATCCCTTATGAATGATTTGGTGCCATCTTTGGGTGAGAGAGTTCTTGTTCTCATGAGACTAGATTAGTTACTGCAGACATGGATTAATCTCATGAAAGTAGGTTGTTATAAAGGAAGATCTCATCCTTGGTCTTTCTTTTGACATGCTTTCTTCCCATTTGGCCTTCCAACATGTTTTGACATCAGCAGAAAAACCTTCATCAGAAGCCAAGCAGATGCCAGTGTCCTGATCTTTAACTTCCCAGCATGAAGAATGATGAGCTAAATAAACCTAATTTTTTAATAAATTGCCCAGTCTTAGGTCTTCTGATATAGTAACATTCTAATAGACCAACCAGGAGCATGACATCTTTTCTGTTTACTGCTGTATCTCCCGGGAACAGAAAATATCCTAATATCGAGTAAGCACTAAGTAAATATTTGTTGAATAAATAAACAAACTGAATTACTATTAGAAATGTGGATATCAGTGAAAGATTATCTTAGCATTGATGCAGAACTGGTGTACACCCTGAAACAGATTGGATATTTTAGGAGAATATTAACAAAGAAATAAAGATTGGTGTGTTCCCACTTAATGTGCACTGTGTTAGGAGTGTATGGACTCTACCTAACAAATTCAAATGTTGTGACCTGATTGTTTAGACCATCGATTACCCTGACATTGAAAAGAAAAAAAAAAGATCTGAAATAAGAATCAGCTCTCTAATTAAATGATTCACAATTTATTTATTCATTTATTTTAGAGACAGAGTCTCACTCTGTTGCCCTTGATAGAGTGCTATGACGTCACAGCTCACAACAACCTCTAACTCTTGGGCTTAAGTGATTCTCTTGCCTCAGCCTCCCAAATAGTTGTGACTATAGGCATCTGCAACAATGTCTGGCTATTTCTTTGTTGTTGTTATTGTCATTGTTGCAGTTGTCGTCCTTGTTTACCACACCTGGGCTGGGATCAAACCCACCTGTTTTGGTGTGTGTGGCTGGCACTCTAACCACTGGGCTGTGGGTGCTGAGCCAGATTCACAATTTTTTAACAAATCTACTTAAGGATTAAAAATTGAGAATCTTATTTTCCAGTACCATTTTAAAACTTTTAATTAATTAAATATTTTTATACCTAAATTTATCATTTCACAAATAGATATTTGAGGGGTTAAGCAATTAATTAAACAAATATTGTTCTCTTGAAAGACATATGATGAAGTTTGAATAGTTCCCCAAAAAGATGTAAATGGGAACAGGTCTCAAAATTTATTTCTAACGTCATCTTGTCAGCACAAGGAAACTTTATTATTTATATGGCTCAAAGTGTCAGCCAAATGGGGAAGCGTGATCACATGACCCATACGGGACAGCATGACCCATACGCTCTTAGCAACTTATCAACATTTGACTACTTATGTACAAGAGAGAATTTTATATTGCCTGAATAATTAAGAAATGTAGAAGACTTTCTCCCTCATTATAACACTACTTTTAATTTTCATTGCTTTGCTACAACATTAAAATCAGTGAAAATTTACTCTTTGATTTTTATCTTAACATATCTCCAAGTTTATTTTTAATGTAATCTTGTCAGCACAAGAAATACACTTAAATACACTATTAAAATTATTGTTAAGTATAATGTATACAATAATATCAGTGATATTATTGTTAAGTATAATACATAAAATAGTATCACTCACTTATAATGTGTGCTTGCTCAAATTTTTTTCCTTTATGAAACAGCATTTGGTCATGCATTTTAGATCACTACAATTAATATATATAAATATAATTAGATCAGTACTGGTAATTTATTACCTTGTTATAAATAGCCATTAATTAAACATTCCCTTGATTTCAAGGAAACAAAAAAAAATTTAGGATTCATTTTCACAAATAATCGTGAGAAGGAATTTTTAAACAGAAAAAATTATACGTAGAAATCTGATTAAGGAAGAACATTCTTATAACAGTGACTAACAAAACGTTCATTCAAGGGGATAGATTATTGATATCAAAACCTGCATAAAGAGAGTACTCTGGGGTGGCGCCTGTGGCTCAAAGGAGTAGGGCGCTGGCTCCATATACCAGAGGTGGCGGGTTCAAACCAGGCCCCAACCAAAAAAACTGTAAAAAAGAGCATACTCTGTGGTTTGCTGCTGACAGTAACTTATTTCTTAGATGATATAGATAATTTCAAATGATTTTACTATTCTTAAGATCATGTATAAGTAGTATATTCCCTAAAAAACTAGATGTTTGACAATACTCCTCTAATAGTGCATACACGTGCATTTTTAGGTAGAGAAAACCAGCTTCAGAAAACAAAAGCTATTGTGACATTTTTATTGTACTTTAGAATATGGTGTTGCCATATTAATGATTCCCATCAGGTATTAGATGCAATTAGACGCATTTTCTTCCTAATACTTCTGTTCTCCACATGCTTTCGTGTGGAATTCACTAGAGGACATTCAACAGGCCCCTCCTCCTCTGATTGCGTTGTCATTGATTTAACTTCAAATTCACACATTTCTCCCCTCAGGCTGCTTATATTCCATGGAACTCCTTTCAGTTTGAAGTGGTCCGTAATATTGTAGTTTAGTTGTTTTAGAGTGAGCACGTAATAACTATATCATATAATAATATCGTTATTTTAATTCTAAAAATGTTTTATTTGTTTATTTATTTATGTTTGCAGTTTTTGGCTGGCGCCGGGTTCCTACTCATCACCTCTGGGATATGGGGCCAGTGCCTCACTCCTCTGAGCTACAGGCACCACCCTTCTAAAAATGTTTTTAAAAATCCGTCTTGTTATATAACTATACTATAATTTTATTTTTTCATAGAATTCTTAAAGTGAGGAAGTCAATTATATCATACTTATAATGTGAAAATTAAAATAGGCAATGCAGAAAATGATTTTCCAATGAGACTCAGTTTATGTATTTCTCTGTTCTTTAATTTAAATGTGTGACACTTGAGGATTCTTGATTCACACATTTTCCCACACTATTGAGGCAAATATCTCTAGAAGGACTGATAATCTCTATTTTTGCATAAAACCATAATCATACTTCTGCTAACCCAGGTAGGCAACTGATTCCAGCAGCTGTCTCCTGTCTGGTTTTCCCAGGATGAATTTCTTTCTGGGTCCAAGATAGATTTAGGTCTTCACCTCTGTGGGTCAAGGTTTGATTACCAGGCTAACTTTGAACCATTCCTGAATAATAGAGTTACATCAGGAGAGAAACAGAATAAAGAAGGGCTTATTAAGAAAACAGGAAGAAGTTATAGAGAATGAGGAAAAAAGGAAGTGGATTTCTTTTTATTCACATATTTTAGGCTCAATTGACATGTAAATTTTTTTTGTTTCTCCCAGTCATTAATGACCGGTTTTCCTTCCCCGGTTTTCATAGCAATTTCTTCATATCTTTTCTGTAACATTTATAACAATATCCCTTGAGTTGCTATTTTTCCTGTGTGCATGTCATCTCCATCACTCAGTAATAGCCACTTGATAGTGTGGATATATTTCTACATTGTGCAATCCTCAAATAATCTAGCTTTCTGTTTAGTCATAGATTTTTTTCAATGACTTTTGAGTGCAGGGGATGGGCATATATATTTTTAGTATCTTCTTCTCCTGAAGTCGAGCAAAGCTTGACAGGGTTTTCTACGGAGGAGTTCACAAGAACAAAATCAAGGTATTAGCAATTCAGAGTTCTTCTTTAAAGGCTTTGAGAGTCAGTGCCATCACTGATCTTTCTATTTCTTGAGGTTATAGCACTGACATTTCCATGTGCTGGCTACCTGTCACTGGGAATAGGGAGATGAAGCATCATCAGCATTGAGCTTCATTATCTCAATAAATAGTATGATTTTTTAAAATTAAGTACTTTATTTATTTATTTTGAGACAGAGTTTCACTATGTCACCCTCTGGAGAGTACGGTGTCATCACAGCTCACAGAAATCTCAAACTCTTGGACTTAACCGATTCTCTTGCCTCAGCTTCCCAAGTAGCTGGGCCTACAGGCGCCCACCACAACGTCCAGCTATTTTTTGTTGCAGTTGTCATTGTTGTTTAGCTGGCCAGGGCCAGATTCGAAACCGCCACCCTTGTGTATGTGACTGGCGCTGTAACCACTGTACTACGGGCGTCCAGCCTAAATAGTATGATTTTAAAGCTAAACTATTTCTCTTGTAAGCATGACCTAGTCAAAAAACCAGAAGATTATAAGATAGTTTAAGTTTAGTAAATAATTCTAAAGGTTAATTAAATTTTTCATAATTAAAATTTCTGACATAGTTTACATAAGAAGTCAAAGAGAAAATTTGTAAAAGTATGCACAGTTTAATGATTTTTCTAAGTACAAAAGATATTGTTTTTCTCATTAGACTATTGCTTGAAATGTTCTTTTAAAATATATGTCTACTATGCTAGTGCTTTTCAGTATAAAAAAGAACCTGGGAAGGGACCTCTAAATCTAAAACAAAGGACAATGTATTCCATAATACTTATCTGATTATAGACTGATTATATTTCCTCCGTGCCAGCATAGAGACAAAAGTAGAATGTAAGAAAGTGTCCTGAGTATCAATTTACCCATTATCTCTAATGAAATTAAATAATGCATGAGGGACTATGGATTGTAATAAAAAATATGCATTGAAATTCTTAAGAGTACAATGAATAAAGTGATTTTTTTATTCATCTCTGGACAAGTAATTTTCAGCTTTTTAAAACTTAGATCACCCAGATGATTATAGGGCTGGCCTCAGTGTCACCAAAGCTGTGCTCTCTGAGGAAGTGTAATCACTGTAATGATAAACCACAACCTATTTCTTATTCTTATCAAATATTTCAAAAGAAAAGAGTCCTGCAACAATTAGATCAACACAAATAAAAATGTAAATAAGCTAATAGCCAAAGAGACAATCATTCTGAAGACACTTCAATTTTTCAATTTAGTGAACATTGTCACATGTTTTTTAGTACATTATTGTTTCTACTATGTTTAATCCCTTATGGTTAAGGCTTAGGTCAACATTTATTTTATCTTCCATTGTTAGCATTAGTATAGTCTATACAATTAAAATTGATAAAGTATTGATGGTCTCCAATATGTTTTCCCTGCCTACTTTAACCATATACCTTCAAAATATAATAAATAGGAGTAGATAATGGAATAGTGATTTTGTACTATAGTCCACAAGCTTCAAAGCTAATTAGAATATAAAGATCCTTATGATAGTATACAGTATGCCTGTGGGTAATTAGTGAACATCATTAGGATAAGATCCACAATGTTTTGAATCTGAATATAAAAGAATGTCCAATAGCTCAAAAATTAAAGCAACACCTAGACTTGACTTCATCTCATCAAATGCCACTTTCACTGAGTTTCAGGTGAATAAATTTTGGGACAAAAATCAAACAAACACATAAAAATATCAACTTTCCATCAATTCCATGTCATATATTTCATATATGATTTAATTGGCATAATCCTCAAATGTAGCATAGATTTTAATAGCAGAGACTCTGAAGCCAGGTGTTAACCAGATTTGAATATCTTCACTTGCTTGGAATAATCTTGGAGTATAATGTTTGCTTTCCTTAAACTTGGGGATATAACCTGTAAATGATGGAAGACCGCAGCCCCATGGAGTTTTTTGGGGAAATTAATTAGATAACACTTGCAAATGTTTTAGTACAGAGTCTGCATTATAAAATGCACTCATTAAACATAAGCCATTATTTTATTATCTTTATATAGTATTAGTCTTTTTCTTAATCAAAAAAAAAAATTTCATCATACCTTGATTCCCAACTGAAAGAGTAAATTTAAAAAGTACTTTATTAGAGTACATATATATGAAGGTGTGGAAGAAAGGAAAGGAGGAGGTAGTAAGATAGAGATGAGAGAAAAACAGCAAGACCAGAAGAGAAAAGGGGTGGAGAGGAGAGGAGAGAGGGGGAGAGAAGGGATAGTTTGTTTCTGTTCTTCTGAAACAAAGATTAGGACACCATGGAATCTAGTGAGAATGGCCTCATAACATTCAGATTTTCTGTCTGAGTAATTTGATGAACAGAGAAAATAAGCCATGAGTTACTATTTTCTCATATTACTTGTATTTTCCTCTATTAAATTATGTACATAAAAGAGAACAAAGGTGAAAATTATGATTGGTGACCACTACTCCATTTTAATTCATTGTGGGAGAACAGGGTTTCAAATGAACTTGCTTTTTCTTCCTATTTATTTCTCCACCACATCAGTGGTTCTTGTCATTTTTTTAATCTTTGTTTTGTATATTTCATGCAACTCTTTTTATTGCTTTGTTGAAGATAAATTTTTGTTTTAGAAACTCATTCTGTTTTTTGTTCTCCCATGCTGTCTACTCAACACTGCAGTAGACTTTTCTAATTAGACTATGTTTTGTTAAAATTCAATATTGTTTTATTTATTTTAGAATAATTTTTGATCACCTCATTTTTGTAAGCTTTTTTACTGATTCAAGAGTGTGGTGTCGGAAGATCATGAGAACTCATTTTTATCATGAGTTGTATTTCCTTGAATATCATTTCACAGCTTAAGGGCTTACATTTAAGGTAATGCTTTGTGAAAGACATTTAATACAAATTTTTTTCAGTTGGCACTTTTCTCCATAAACATACTAATTTTATATTAACATGAGTAAACATAAACCCCAAAATATGGACAGATCTCATTTCTTTAGTGAAATTCTTACATACATGCACACATGCTGAACATAAACACCTATTATTAAGTTACTGCAATTTTAACATATGTGATAAAATTAAATCCATGACATTTCAAGGAAAAACAAATTTTTAGTCTGTAGTGAATGCATGAATTAAAATATTTATTTCAAATTTTCTACTCATTATTATGCCTGAAACATAATCTCTAATCTCACATCAAGTGGAACCTCGGTGCCCCAGGTTCAAATACGATTGTAGATAAGATATCTCATGTGTGATATAGTGCCTTTATTCCTTTGTCTTTTTTATTTTTTGAAACCCTAAATGTCTAAGCAGGTATAGCAGAATAGCCATATAACATTTACATTATGCCTCTTGACTTGGGGGGCATAATGTAAACATGGTTACAATAGCAAAAGAGGTTAACTTTGAGAAATTAAGATAGCTTCTAGAGAAAGTAGTTAAATAAGGAAAAGTTAATTTAGAAGAAAATATAGTTATGTAAAACAAAAATATAATTTCTGGTTTCAAATATTGTACAGAAAAAGACAATGATAAACTATACAATTTTATTACAACAAAATTGGCAAGTCTTGTCTCTGAATTTTTCTACCCTCTTTCCCTTTGTATGGAGATAGAGTTAGCTTGTAGAGTTGCCTTGTTTTTCGTGGATATGTCTGTTGTTCAGAATCACCTCAATGAGAAGGAACCAGGTAATAAAACCATCAATCATCAACTCCCACTCTTTCCTCACACCTGCACTCTCCTCTCTGTACTCTTCCTTCATTTTGTATCACAAGTGAGAACTAGGTCAGAAAGGGTAAAACTCTGCTTAAAATTAGAACAGAAAAGAGCTTAAAGGACAGAACAAATGTACTTTAATGGGAAAGAGGTGATGGTTGTGTGAAGGCTACAAACTCTCTAAATGAATAATGCCACCTAACATAATTTCATCTATCCTTTAATGAACTCTATGTGCTGTACACATACACTTTCCCAAACTATGTGACAATACTATAAACTGTCCACTATCATTTCTATTTTAAAGACTAAGAAATTGAACCTCTTGAAGTGACAGATCCAGATTTATTTTTAATTCTCACTGCCTCTCCAAACTACAATCTTTCTACTATGCCACACGTAACCTTTCCCTGCTAATGAGTTTTGAATTTCACCCTAAAGTCAGAAGTAGAGTTTAAGTATTGTAATGATGTGATCAGATTTGTAGTTTTATATGAATAAAATACAGTCAAGCAGAAGAAATATAAAGACCTGGGGGGAGAATAAAGTGATTACAGAGAGATTTATAATTCCTAAAAAGAAAGCAATCTTCCTAGATGTTGGGCTCAGCCAGAATTTAGCTCATAAAAAATACATCACCTAAGACATCCTTTCACTGTCAATAGGCCACTTTAAAGACATTATGGGTCTAAATTATTGTATCAGTGTATATGATGGTAACCGTGTATGTGAAAGAAGGTTCTTTCCAGATATGACGACACCATGGAGGGATGTTTACAGCTGAGTTATTAATCTTTCTCATTAAATATGGAATTTCATGCAGCTGGAATTATTCTATTTTTCTTCCTTTAAGAAACTTGTAAACAGGAAGTATGAAATTTAAGTACGGGAATTTTTCATCATCATCCTGATTATATAAAAATCACATATCATTTGTTTAGAGATTAATTTTAAAATTTTAGCATGTATACCATCCTAATGTACATAAAATTAATTGACAGTCAAGATTTATATTACTTGTTCAGAAAATGTTGAAATTTTGTTTTCTTCATAGGCTTCTAATAATATAATATGCTATTATAACATTGTCAAAATATAGAAGAGAATTTAAAGTAGAAATGATCAATTTAAGAAGAAGAGCTTTTAGTTTAGGGGAAGAACTTAGCCAAAGAGCAATTTTTTTAAATACTAAAAGTTCTTGGAAAGGCTATTACTATGAATGAGAATAAAGAATAAATCCTTTTTTATTTTGAGAAAGAGAAATAAATACATTATGACTTTGAGAATATATGACTTTCTCTCAGTGATTTTGAACAAATGTGTTTTTAGTGTAAAGTTCAGATCAAATCTGACATTCTTAGGTATGTATATAAAGGTATCTTATTCTAGCATTTTTCCTGGCCAGAAACTAATAGATTCAGAATTTTTTAAAGTTTCACTGAGCAGAAAGTAATTAAATACAAGAGCTTGTCCTAAAAATACAAAAAGACAGATTTTTCTATCCAAGTAAACCATACAAACATTATGTAAGACTATTCTGTAGTTGCTAAACCCCCTCTGAGTTTAAATGTAACAATTGATATTTAAATGATCATTTAAAATGTAGGTTAAATATATGATATACTTTTATTTCCTTTTCTATATCAAAAACTGAAAAAAAGAAATTACTATGCAAGGCACATTGTTTAGAGCTTTTCCAAGTTTCACTGTCCTAATGACATTTTTTCTCATCTGTTCTTCATCAATCTATGAATACCACATTTAAAAAATCCCAGCCAAAGCTACTGGGAATTAGCTTCTTCAAAAAGCTAAGCTTTGCTATATTTCTGTACCAAACATTTTCAGTGTTGAATAATATCTTTGAGATCTTAATCTTATAATTTAAAATTATATAATAATACATAATATAAGCAATGTGGTGAATTTTTATGAGAAATAAATCTTACAGTAGAAGACCTTTCTAATTTATTGAAATTAGAAAAATAGAAATCAAAATATTAAATGTATCTCCATTGTCCTTTACAATGAGTGATAGTCTCCCTGAGTTGTGATGTAGTATAAGTCATCTAGGTCATGAGAATTCATTAATTATGGAATATCAAAGATATTAAAGGGTATGACTATGTTGATTTAGCATTTTATGGGTATTTATTTTATATTTTAATCTATTCTTTCTTTTTTTTAAATTTGTGAGTCCTTTTACTGGTGCCCAAGATAAAACTAAGTTTATTACAACTTTTACAAAGGTCGTTTATTGATGCACTTGCAACAAGGAAACCATGAGCCCTCATTTATATTTTAGCAGGGAGTTAGAAAGGGGTGTGAGTTTCATAAAGCAAAAAGAGGAAAAAAATATGTCAGTCTCCAATAGGCAAGAATTCTATTAAGGCAGGATCTTGGAAGCAGAAACACTCTAACGGGACTCTGTATATATGGCAATCCTTGGGTGCAAGTGAACAGTTTGGGGACATTTTAGTAGAGGAAAGATTTCCCAATGTTATGAATGAGAGAATAGATTTATGTGGACAGCTATTTTCTGGAACAAATGAGGATGTATAAAGTGCGCTTTTGCTGTCAAATGTCACAGTCCTAAAGGTCCTCATGTAGGGTAAGAGTGGTTGCTATCACAGGCAGTTTCTCATTGGTGACATCCAAATTTCTTAGAAACCTCTCTAAGCTTTATAATTTTACTTGTCAACTGCTAATCATATGCTCACCATTGATTGCTTCCTATTCTTAATATTTTCTGCCTTAGGCTTATCTAGTATCATAATATTTTCATTACCTCTCTACAATGTCCTTTCTGCCTCTGTCAAAGTTAACTTTTGATCTTACTTTGATGTTTAAACTTCCCCAAAGTTTAGGTCTTGATTCCCTTTTCTCAACAGCCTTTCTTACCTTCTTGAACTTTCATCAGTATTACATTTGAAAAAGAAATCTTGATTATTTATTATGTTTGAATTACAATGGGTTCTGCTTACGCCAAATCACCAAATTTGTAATTGCATATGTGCTAAACTTTTTGAAACCTCATAATTTAGTGCCTGGAGTGATTCTCCTGGACAAAAATCTTCTCTATAACTCTTTTTCTTGATTTTTTTGTCATATTCAACTTGTGTGTATACCTTGTTTAAAGATATTGAAATCTACCATATGTTGTTACATAATCTCCCTTCCTTTTTTTTTTTCTTAGCTTTACATTTTCTTTGTGTGGAATTTATAGTACAAAATGCACCCTCTACCTCCTTTCAATTCTTGCCCAGTTACTATTTTCTGGAAGGTGTGAACTTTTACCTTATTAAAAATAAAAGGTAGTGATTCATAGAAAATTTACTTGGGGCAATATAATTCGCTCTAGATATTTTAAAACATAGCATAAAAGGCATGTATACAGTTGTATATGGCAAACAAGATAATTCCATTCAATGTGGCAAGGCACATAGATAAATCAGGCAACAAATGTTACTTTCACAGCCATAGCTGAATTTCAGTTAGTGAAAAATCATTTCATTCTTTTAGAGTTTATTTGTTATCAAGTTTGTTGTTGTCATTGTTACTATTTTATATTTTCCTGTGAATTTTAGATGTTAGTGTGGAGATGACTAGTTAATATTGTGAAGATCGCAATTACCAAAATTAACCAAAAACCACAGGCATTATATAATACATTGTAAATATACAGTGGATGTTTACTGCTTTATTCAGTCATGTGTTCATTCATGAAGTTAACGAGTCATTGACTCTCCTATAGATAACCCTCCACTCTGTTGTTACAGCCGTCAGTCAGACACTTGACTTGTCCAAAGTATGTCCACTTGCAAGGAAGCATGTTGGGCCCCTAAGCTTTCAAATGAATGTGGCATCTTCCCAGCACTCTCTTCCGTCTTGGGGTAGACATGTTTACAGCCAAATACTCTCCTGGTGCATTCACTGTGTCATTTCATTTTTTGATGTAATTATTTGTTGTTTTCTTGTTGATCTGATTGAGTTCTTTATAGATTCTGGATATTAGATTGCTGTCAGTTGTATAGTTTCTAATTATTTACTCCCATTCTGTAGGCTGTCTACTGTCTTGAAAAATTTCCCTTGATATGAAAAATCTTTTTAGTTAAATTAAGTCCCATTTATTTTTTTTTGTTGTTGTATTTGCTTTTGTGGTCTCAGTCACAAAATCTTTGCCTAGGAGACTGATGTCTAGCGTTTATTTTATGTTTTCTTCTAGAATTTTTTGGTTTTAGGTCCTATATTTAAGTCCTTAATTCATCTTTTTTTTTTTTTTTTTGAGACAAACAGCCATGGCATCACAAGCTCACAGCAACCTCAAACTCTTGCCTGGCTATTTTCTTTTTTTTTCTTGGTTGCAATTGTCATTATTGTTTTAGAAAGCGTAGGCCAGTCTTGAACCCACCAGCCTCGTTGTATGTGGCCAGCGCCCTACTCACTGATATAAGGGTGCCAAACCTTCTTAATCCATTTTGAGTTAATTTTTATATATGATGAGAGATAGGGATATTTTTCCATTCTTATTCATGTGGTTCTTCAATCTGCCCATCAGTATTTATTAAATAGGGCATCTTTTCCCTGGCATTTTTGTCTGGTTTGAGTTTTGATTACGATAGACTTATTCAAATAATTTAAAGTCAATAAATCTGACGTTTTAGATTCGTTCTTTTTTCTTAGGATTTCTTTGGCTATCTGGGCTATTTTGTGATTGTATATGAAATTTAGGATGTGTTTCTCTAGTTCTTTGAGAAATGGCATTGGTATTTTGGTGGAATTATTTAGAACCAGTAAATCACTTTGGAAAATAAAGATATTTTAACAATCACTTGTTCCATTCCATTAGAATGGAATATTTTTTGCATTTGTTTGTGTCATCCACGATTTTTGCAACAGCATTTTGTAGTGTATCTTATAGAGATCTTTCATCTTCAAGATATTTTATTTTCTGTGCAGCTACTGTAAATCATACTGAGTTCTTGATTTGATGCTCAGCTTGACCCTTATTAGTGTATAGAAATGCTACTGATTTGTGTACATTAGTTTTGTAACCTGATGGGTGAGAATTTGGAACCTTGGCTGTCCACTTCAAACAGAAATAATTGTGTTGGAGTATTCAGTTTTGTCTCCATATTTGGAGAAGGCATTTACACTGAAGAATCAGCCAATTCTTGGACTACAGAATCAGCAAATGGAGCAATAGGATGACCACAATGATCTCCCTGCCAGTATATTGTGCAGGCACTGAGAGCTAGATGTGGTGTTGTTTGTGGAAGCTATTCTCAGGCCAATCTATCAGAAGCAGCACTCAGAGATTCCCCAGGGCTGGGCTAAGTCCTAGAACTCCCAGGGAGACTTTTGATCTGCTATAACCAAGGTTAATGCATGGGGCAGAGGAAAGTGAGGCTGTGTTTGGTAAGTCTGTGCCCAGGGTCCCAAAAGACTGGTGTAAGCACCATCCCTATAGGGGCTGAAGGTGAGTTCTTAGCTGCTGTGGGCATCCTGGAGGTGTGAAGATGCAGTTACCACCCCAAAGGACCTGCTTATGAAATGAAGGCAGTTCAAAATCCAGGGTAGAGTGGACAGAGGTGAGATTAAGCTCGCTTCTTCTCCCTGGTTTCCAGACAGACCAGCTAAGCTCCTCAGTAGGAACCTGTGTTTGGGCAGCAAAGCAGGTACAGACAGTGAGCTCCCACAGCTAAAGCAGAAACTACTGTTTTCATTTCTGAGAGGTGGGCATGTTCTGTGCATACATGGCAGCACAAATGCTTACCATCCTCTCCTCTCAGTTCTGGGCTCCTCCTCATTCAAAATGAGTTCACAAATCTCCCCCCCCACACACCCTAAAATGTTTCAAGGGGAGTATGGGAACAGAACTTCGGATATATTCCTAGCCTTCCTCATGCCCAGAGCAAATGCGGACCCTGACTAGGAAAGGCAGGTTGGTCCCCAGCAGCTGAGAGTAATCTTCAGCCAGCCATTTGGCACTTCACTGCAGTTTGGTGGAAGAGAGTGGGAAGAAGCCAGGCTAATAGCTCTGCAAAATGTCTGGCAACCTCGAAAGCTTCTGTACTATATAAACCTCTCAGTTCTGCAGTGGCCCATAGCCATTGTGGGGAAAATTTACACAGGAGCACAGATCACCTGGGTTCGTTCCCCTCTCCCTCTCTGACCCGACAGTGAGGCAGTTACAATTTCAGGACAGGGCAGAGAATTCAGGGAAGGGTCTCCCAAATAGTTCTAGGCACTGGTGTCTGGGTTTTGGAAGTCTGTTTAAACCCACACAAGTTCTTTACAGCACTCTGGATCCTGTGGCTACAAAGGAGCTCCTCTTCAGTCAAAAGTGGAGTGTCCAGACTGGAGCCATGGGTCCTGATGGTCCCCTGCTTACTTTTATTCTGAGAGCCATTCGAGGGCCATCAAAAGCACGAAAAACACTCACACAGGCATTTGTATTCTAGATTCACCCTCAAGATCCCTCCTTGTCTCTTTGTTGGCTTCACTCTTTCTTCCTCCAATGATCTACTCAAAATACGGGGTTTTGATGGCTTTCCTTCTATCTCTGGAGAAGAGGAGTATGTCTTTGATGCTATTCAGCCATTTTGCCTCCCCATGGATCTTATTGTTGTCTTAATTTGCAATACACTTATTATGTATAGTACTGAGGATATTTTTAAATGTTTATTTACCATTCTATACCTTTTTTGGTGATGTATCTGTCAGGTGCTTTGCTAATTTTAATTGGAATTATCATTTTCTTTCTTCAAAAGTTCTTTGTATATTTTAGTTATTGGATGTGTGTTTTGCAAATATTTTCTCTCAGTATGTGGCTTGCCTTCTTATGCTTTTGATAGTGTCTTTTGTAAGGCAGAGACAAATTTAAATTTAATGAAGTCCAACTTATCAATACTTTCTCTAATGGAATGTGCCTATGATCTGAAAAGTCATCACCATACCCCAGGACATTTAAGTTTTATTTTATGTTGTATTTTAGGGGTTTTATAGTTTTATGTTTTACATTCAGGTCTGTGATACATTTTGAGTAAACTTTTGTGAAGAATGTAAAGTATGTTTCTAGCTTCTTTTTTTCTTTTGTGTTATGTACGTATCTAGTTGTTTCAACACCATTTGTTAAATATGTAGGAGACTTAGCACCAGGCTTGTAAGAGCGGTCACCGGTTCCCTAAGAAGGTGTTGGGAGTGAGACAGTCTATGAGCCGGCATGTGATGGGCTGCCACAGCACACCCCAACAAATTACACAGTCGGTAGAATCTGGTAGGTTCTGGCAGGATCTGGACCTGGTCACAAAACTGAAAGAGGAAATTACACTTGGAGGAAGTGAAACTTTCAGCAAATGGCAAGAGGGAGTATTAGCCAAAGGGAGAGCTGCACTTGGATTAAGTGTGACCTTTGGTCTCTTTCATCCAAATGAGGAGCTGGACATGGGTTAAGTGTGGACTTTGGGCTCTTTTAGTCAAAGGCATAGCTGAGCTTGGATTAAGTGCGACATTTGGCACAAAGGAAAGTAAGCAATAATGAGCATTTTTTCATGTGTTTATTGCCCATTTGTGTTTCTTCTTTTGAAAAACTTCTGTCCATGTAGTTTGCATATTTTTTTGATGGGGTTTTTTTATTCTTGCTGATATATCTAGTTCTTCTTAGATTCTGGACATTAGTCCTTTGTCAGATATATAACTGCAAATATTTTCTTCCATTTTTTAAGTTTTCTTATTCACTCTCAATGGTTTCCATTTTGGGGAAAAGCTTTTTAAATTTAATTAAGTCCTATTGGTTGATTATGTTGTTGTAATAACAAAATATAGGGAACCCCTTTGGGGTCCAATACCTATAAGAGTTTTTACAACATATATAAAACTGGCATTATTTTGCTCTTTCAGGGACACCAACACCAAAATGGAGATGCCCCTTAGAAGTCTGATCCTATCCTGATGGGCCCCCTCAGAGGGCCAACAGAAAGCTGAACACCTTTCCTCATAGTTCTGAGTTTTAGTTCCTTGGAGGCTTCCTTTGAATGTGTAAATTTTAACAATGCCAATCTTTCCCCTCATTCCTTTAGATCTGGGGTGGCAAACGCTGCTAACCTTATTAATATCATAATGTCTAAGAGTTCCATTTGCCATTTTTACTACTTATTTAACACATTTATATTATAGTTAGTTAATAATTATATTAAAGTTATATTAAATTTGTACAACATACTAATATGGTTTCCGTCTACTGACTGGTCTCTGATTTATAAAATTGGTGGGTTTGTCAACTTTCATATTTTAAAGAATCTGAATTGAAGCCACTTAAATATATACTGATAAAGTAAAAATGTAGAATCTGATCA
This sequence comes from Arctocebus calabarensis, assembly GCA_963573935.1. Classification (NCBI taxonomy): domain Eukaryota; kingdom Metazoa; phylum Chordata; class Mammalia; order Primates; family Lorisidae; genus Arctocebus; species Arctocebus calabarensis. The sequence goes on from CAUYON010132430.1 coordinate 45,415, forward strand.
GACACAGTGACTTGCCCTATAGTAATAGCCAATTTAAAAATATTTGCATATATCTTAGAAAAGTATTTTTAATGTTTGCTTTGTTTCCCAAATGGCTTAACTAAGAAAATGCTCCCTCTCTGTTGTATGTATATTGTATTATTTAATTTTTTTCTTAAAAATTATTTCATTTTATCTCTAAGAGACCAACTTAAATTTTTATTACACTCTGTTAGATGTCCCATTTTCTTATATGTAATTCCCTGCGTTTTAATATGCAAGTTAAAATAAAATAGGTATTTTTAGTAATTTCAGTATTAAAATATGATCTTATCATCTCCAACAAAATATTTCATAATCTATCCTCATTTATCAGAAACACGCCAATTGACTTTTGAATCCACACACACACAAGAAGATACATTCTCTCTCTCCCACTCTCTCTCTTTCTCAACTTTAAGGTTTCTTATTAGATTTCCCCCCAAACACTTTATGATCACATATAAGTGGATTTACAACATTTTAAAATTGTATTACAAAAAATGTTATCACGGGAATTTTGATTGATTTTCCTCTTAGAGTTGCAACATCATAGTTTTCTGAGAACTCCTCAAAAGTACTACCTAACACAAACTAGTGCAATCATAAAATATTTTATGATTTCTTTTTTCTCATTTTTAAGCATATTATATGACTGAGTAAATTATGTATTATTTTCAAATTGTCTATTTGTTAACTACATAAATATTTTGAACCAAATGTGTTTTATGTAGCTTATAAAATGTCTTTTAAAAATTAACTTTTCAGAATAAAACAACTATCTTTAGGACAAACTATTTTTTGGCTAAGCCAGATGCCATTTATTATGTCAAGATACTTTCCACAGTGAACTGTCTTTTTTTGCTTTTTCCTTTCTTAACTTTCTTCTGAATGATGGCTCCACTATATTACTAATTCAAAGCCCCTAAATCATCCTTCTAGGGCCCTCATCATCTCATAATACCTGCTAAATCATTCTGTTTTCTGGGTAGGGTGTTATTCATGTGATTATATTATAATAGTAACTGTTATTTTTCTATTTATTAATTTCTTCACAGAAATAAATAATCATAACTTATAAAACCATGAAACAATGTTTTCACAACCTGATGACTCTCATTTCTTTCCTGGCAGATCCCAGTTTAGTAGACTGTGCTTATTAAAGGAATACATGTTGAATAAAACTGACCTACTATGTCCTGGGATTAGCCTCCATCTCTACTATAATTTGCTTCAATCTTTTGTATTAAGAAACATATTTTCTTGCCGGAGTCATTTTCCAATTTAAAATACGGTAACTATAAAATCCTCTGTAATCAATAAAACTGTGGTTTTTAATGATCAATACATATAAGTGTACATATGCATATATATACACAATGTTGTATATGATACACATATGTATACATATAAATATATATGTACAGTGTGGCCATAAGCCAGTGTGTGGTTTTAAATTGCACACGAACTTTATGCTCACCCTGTGTATTAAATTGATTTGTTTGTAGATATGCCCTTTACCAATTAAATAAGTTGGAAATCTAAATGTTATCTTTTTCATTGTAGTATCTCCAGAGATTATTGATTTTCACAACTACTCTTTCATGAGTGTATTTGTTTTATCTGTATCAATGATTTTGAACCAGTGCACTGTGGCACACTGGTGTGCCATGAGAGGATCTTAGATGTGCTGCAGAAATTTTTAAAACATTGTTAACTAATTTTGACCAAAGTTCAAAGTAAGTAAGTATTTTCTGTTTTTTTTTTTAATGCTCTTTATTATGGACCAACATAATTTAAGTGTGCTGTGGAAGTTTAACTATAGGTTCAAGCATGCCATGAGATAAAATAGGTTTAAAAATACTGACCTATACACTCTATTTTCTTGCCAGTCACTCATATGTATAATATTTTTTTACTGTTCACACTTGCTTTCTCCATTATCTTCCTACTAAATTCTTTTTTATAATAGATTTTCAGTGAACCCCTCATCACTCTCAAAACAGGTAGTTGTTTTATCAGTCATTTTACTTTCATTCTCCTCTGAATTAAAATATCAATAGAATTACACTTCCAGCAATATCATAGTATCTTTTTGACCAAAATTTCATCTGAGAAAACTTAGTGAAACAAGGACAAAATTGGAGATAATATTCTTTAAAGTTATCAGTGGCAATCAAAAATCAGTGATTTTAGACCCCTCAATCTAGAATAAGTTCACCCTGATTTTGAAACATCATTCTGAATAAAACTTCATTATACTAGAGTGTATGAAGGAAAACAGCAGATTGATTCCAAGTTCTATTATTCATGTCTGAATGTATTTGTTTATAGCCAATTTAACAGTTTTTCTAGCAACAGTTTTAAAGTATGAATTTGATTTCCTCAACTGATAGAATTCCTTATAGTAACAGAAAAATGTGGCAGTTTATAGTTTTGTTGTGGCATGTGCGTCTTGGCAAACACCTTTGCCTATACATTTTTCTGAACCACTCACCCAGTCAGAATAAGTTGACTTTCCCTCTAATGTTTAGGATATATTGCCCATACCTCTAGGAGCAACTGTAATAATTTATTACTACCATTAATTTTCATAATCTTATCACCTTATTTCCAGTGTTTTTGATATTTCTATGCCACTTATAGTAGTCAAAACTTCATGAGGCCAAATGTCTGTTCTTCTTGTTAACGTGTCTCTACTAACTAGAAAAGTGTATTATTATACAGAGAAATAAGCACTTAATGGACAAAATTCAAAGAGGATTGAGAGAAGAATTTTTAAATGTATTGGTGAAATTTGTAATCCTGCATAATATTTGCGGTAAGGCATTCCAGTTCATTTTTGTGAAGTTAATAGTTTTGGCCATTTTTTAAACGTGTGCACTTTTCCACTACCTAGCAACTCAGAGCATTCTAGTGTAAGCTGATAAACTAAATCCTTTCCTGTTAATTCTGAGCATTTTTAGTGAGGTGAAATCCCTTGAGGCATCCACCTGCCTATAAAAATATAAATTTATGAAATAATACAACATATTACTTCATAATTAAGAATGTAACACATCAAAATATAATACAGAAAATTTAAAGCAATTTTCTACACATGTAGTACTCCGTATATCACTGACAGTAAACTGAGATAAATTACAAGTTAATCTGACTTCCAATAGGAAAATCTAGGTAAATTTTATCCTGTCTTTCTCTACCATTTCTGAGGCTTTTAGGACTTGTTGTTGTTGTTCTGGATTCACTCTGTCATCAACATGAATCTGCTGGAAAATACCCCTGCGAGTGAATCATAACTAGTTGCTTGTACTTATCAGGAAAAAAGAAAATGCACCATTTTCTTTCTTAGCTCCTACTTATCTTTGATACTACAAAGCACATAGTTTCCACATTTTTCCAGAAAATATGAAAAGAAAAATTAAGAGAACGTCCTTGTAGTGCTCTTTCAGTATGAAACAACAACAACAAAAAATACAGTTCATAGATCAGATACCTATGTTGCACATATACAAGGTATTTTCCCATTTAAAAAGTATGTATATGTTTAATCATTCAAATATTACACTGGAAATCTTAGCCATTCTGTGAAGTTTATACATGCTATCCCATCTCTCTTTTACTTTTTCATATATATAATATATATATATACATATATACACACACACTATATATACATGTACATATATATACATGAACATATATAAGATTATACTTTGTTAAAATTATTTTTTGTTTATATTAAATCTTTCCTGATATTAACCACATATCAAAAATTTAAAACTTCCTAGCAAATAAAACAGCATTGTGACAAAAAGGGTTCAAGAGTACTTATATAAGCAGCAACTATTTTTTTATTATTAAAGAAAGCTTTGCATTTTCAATTCTCAACACTTAAAACTCTTCTGTCCGTATTGGATTTTGCATCGGGTGTCTGGGGCTAAACGTGAGAGAAGCCATGTGTATAGAATCCCAGTCAGGAGAGAAAATCAACATGTTGATGAAGCAAATGAGAAGGCCGCACCTGTGTCAGAAATTGGAATAACAGGATTCATCTTCTATCAGTAGGATCCTATAGGGGGACAAACATGAAAGCAGGAGAAGTTGTCACACAGAGATCAGAAGCAGAGTCCCAAGCAGCAAGTTCTAGTTTTAAATAGGCCATCACCAGTGGTTCTTTTCTCAAGTGGCAAACAATGAGGCAAAGCGGACAGTTGGCTCATTTCTAAGTTATAGGACATATTTTTTTTTTCCTTTCCTCAATAACCAACAGCATTTTTATAGTTTTATATGCTGCCTCAGCCCTTGTAATGAAGTCCTTTTTACCAATTATGTTATATTTGCTAAGTTCTTTGTAGATAGATTTCTGGTTGTTAACCCTTTGTTGGATTTGTATCATGCAAATATCTTTTCCCATTCCGAAGACAAAAAATGATGAAACAAAAGAAATGAAGCAAAAAATTCCCAAAAGAATATATTATGCATGCTTCTTCAATCCATGTAAAGTCAATCAACTTTCAGTATTATGAATCATATGAATTAATTTAACATCATGATTTTAAGACATATTACCCATTACATATTACCATGCCTCAATACTTCACTGAACAAACTACTATAAAATTATCTTATAGCATGATGCTTTATTTTTCTGATGTCTTATGACATTGTCTAAAACACCCAGTACAATGTGATAATTAGCCATTATCATTGTTTTATTCATTACTAGAGAGTAATGTTTTTTAATTGTCTTTTTCTTAACTGAGAGCATTCATTTATGCATATTTATTTAAACTAAATTGGAAAAGTACTTTTAAAATGGGCAAGATAGTTTTCTTATATATGTCCTTCTCTTAATAATATATAACGTTCATCTTTCCATATAAATTTGTGTCTACAATGTTATTTTAATGCCTTAAAAATATTTATTTTTTTAATTTGGATTATATTTTTTAAAATTCATTTGAAAAGTAAAAAATAGTATATTTAATGTTATAAACATGATATATATATACATATATATGTATATATATGCATATATATTCAAACATATATATATATCTTCCTTGTGAAATGCTTAATTCAAGGTATACTAGCATCATATACTACTTTTTATTTGAGATGAAAACACACAAAATCTACTCTCTTACCAATTTAATGGTATAAAATGTATGATTAACTGTAGTCATCATAATATAAATAAATCTCTCTAAGTTATTACTCCTGTCCACCTGAAATTTTGTATCCTTTGACCAATATGTCCCTAACCCACCACCATCATTATTCTGGTAACTACCACTTTACTCTATTGCCATGAGTTTGACAATTTTAGATTCTTCAGATAAGTGAAATAATGTGGTATTAGTCTTTCTGTGCCTGGCTTTTTTTACTTAACATAATATCCACCAGATTTACATTGTTGCAAGTGGCATGATTTTATTTTTTATGGTTGAATAGTATTCCATTATGTATACATACCACATTTTCTTTATTCATTTACCTCTTCTTGGATAATTAGGTTGATTGTGTATCTTTCTTATTTTGAATAATGCAGAAATGAACATGAAAATGTAGATATTTATTTCACCTATTCATTTCATATCCATGTGAATATATACCCATAGTAGTAGTAGTAGTGAGATTTCTAGCTCACATGGTATTTTAATTAATTAATCAATCAATCAATTTATTTCTTTATTTATTTTTGAGACAGAGTCTCACTATTTCACCCTCAATAGAGTAGCATAGCAGCTCACAGCAACCTCAAACTCTTGAGCTTAAGCAATTCTCTTGCCTCAGCCTCCCAAGTAGCTGAGACTATAGATGATATTTATATTTTAATTTTTGTGGAATCACTGTTTTTCACAGATTTTGTGCTAATTTATATTCCCACCAACAGTGTGCAAATTTCCCCTTTCTTTTAATTCCTTAGTAAGACTTGTAACCTTCAATTTTTTTTAAGTTATTATTGGAAACAGTTTCATTTTGTCGCCCTGGGTAGAGTGCTGTGGCATCAGAGCTCACAGCAACCTCCAGCTCTTGAGCTTAGGTGATTCTCTTGTCTTGGCCTCCCTACTAGCTGGGACTACAGGCGCCCACTACAGTGTCTGGCTATTTTGTGTTGCAGTTGGCCAGTGCCGGGTTTTGAACCTGCCACCCTTGATATATGGGGCTGGCACCCTACTCACTGAGCCACAGGTGCCACTCTCATGATTTTTATCATAGCATTTATAACTACTCTGAAGTTATATGTCATTGTGATTTTGTTGACTAGAGATGTTGAAGATGAATGCACTACACACACACACACACACACACACATATCTGCTCACATAGATGTGTGTGTTTGATGGCCATTTGTATGTCTTTTTCTTTTTTTGATAGATATCAAGTGCATCACACATTTTTTTTAAATAGCATTTTTCTTTTCTCCTTTCTTTTTTTTTTTTTTTCCTGAGACAGAGTCCACTCTGTAGCCCTGGGTAGAGCACTTCATAGCTTACAACAACCTAAAACTGCTGGGCTAAAGCAATCTTTTTGCTTCAGCCTCTCAAGCACCTGGAACTACAAGTGCCTGACATCGTGTCTAGCTAATTTTTCTATTTTTTGCAGAGGTGGGGTCTTACTCTTGCTCAGGCTGATCTCAAACTCCTCAGCTCCAGGAATCCTCCACAGACGTCTCGCATAGTGCTGGGATTACAGGCATGAGCCACCGTACCTGGTCAGTAGCATGTTTTCTTGTTTGAATCTCTTATGTATTTCAGCTGTAAACCTCTTAGTAGATGTAAGTTTTGCAAAAAATTTCTCCCATTTTGTAAATTGTCTCTTTACTCTTGTTTTCTGTACAGAAATTTATAGTTTGAGATAATTCCTTCTCTCTACCTTTTTCTTTGTTGCCTTTGTTTTGGGGCAAAAATTAAAAACAAAATAAATAAACAAATAAAAAAGACATCCAGACTATAGCGTTCTTCCTTTACATTTTTTCCTGATGGATTTACAGTGTAAGTCCTTTATACATTTTGAGTTGGATGTGCATATTCTGTGATATGAGTATCTATTGTAATTCTTCTGCATGTAGATACCTAGTTTTCCTAATATTTTTAGTGAAGAGATTGCTCTTTTCCATCGGCTGTACTTGGCATTTTTGAAAAAAATGAGTTGACCATGAATGTGTGGATTTATTTCAGAATTCTCTATCCTGTTCCATTGATCATTGTGTTTGTTTTTATATCACTACCATGCCACTTTGGTTATCATGGTTTTGTACTATATTGTATTTTAAAGTCAGAGGATGTGATAGTTCCAGCCTTGCTATTTTTTACTAAGAATTGTTTGGGATAGACTGAATTTTTTTTGAAGGGAAGGAGTATATTTTAGGGTTTTTTCCCTAATTCTGTGAAAAATTCAATTACCTGAATTTCTTTTTTCAGTAGATCCTTTCTATAGGACAAACAAATCTATACTCATTTGTTCTTCTTAACATTAGGTTTTTGTGGATCCCTGTGGTAATTTCTTAAATTAAGAGGCTAAAAGTGATGATTCATTTTCAGATGAAATAGTGACTGACTAAAATTTGTCAATGCTTGCTCTAATT
>CAUYON010132432.1:0-27965 GCA_963573935.1 Arctocebus calabarensis
AGTAGCTGGGACTACAGGCGCCCGCCACAGCGCCCGGCTATTTTTTTGTTTTTTGCAGTTCGGCCGAGGCCGGGCTTGAACCCGCCACCTTCGGTATATGGGGCCGGCGCCCTACTCGCTGAGCCACAGGAGCCGCCCCATCTCCCCATTCTTATGGAAGCAAAGGTTGTCCAGGCTGAGGAATGGCTGCCAGAATAACCCCCTCCCTCCCATCCCAGACACATTCCGCAAGGATCCCAAGTTGAGAGACCAGTGGCCAAGGAAATGATCTCTCTCCTTGCCAGAAGGGGTCACTGTGTGGGTCAGTGTGAAAGACCAGCTTTTTGGATATCTCCAGAAGATAGCTAAATAAACATTGCATTATGGAATTTATTACATTATAGTAAAACAGGTGACAGTAATACCACTAAGTTCCGGGGGGGGGCGGAATGCAGTTATCCTGTGGTTCCATTCTTGGAAGTGAAGTATTCTAGAAATACACGTTCATGGCAGGCTGTGACACATGAAGGAGGCATCATTATAACCCTTAAAACAAACACACACACACAGAAAAGCATAGAGGGGCAACTCAATAGAGGAGTAAAATGGAATACCAGGAAACTAAATATGGCTAAATGATTCGACTGGTCAGTGAAATCTGAGTACGTGTATGTAGGAAGAGCCACTTCTGGGTAGAAGGTCTGGAAGGCAGGACTCAACAAACCTTGATATTTCTTCCCTGCTGTGTTGAGATGGAAGGATCCTAGCCGGTGTGGAGTGATTATGTGGAGCAGGGCATGCCCTACCCCCACTGCCATGCCCACATTCACTGAACATGGGGCATAAGAAATAAACCTAGTGCTAAGCCTCTGGGATGCTTGATGTTTGACAGATACACTTGCATTCCTGGAATAAAATCCATTTAGTCATTACACAGTATTTCTTCATGTGTTGCTGTTTTCTGTTTACAAATAATTTCCTTTTCTTCACTGGTATTTTTAAGTGAGGTTGGTAGTTTACTTTTATGCCTGCATGCAATCTATTAGATTAGATTGTAGCAATGTTATACTTACCACATACAAATAATTTAAATGATTCTTTTGTTTCCTATGCTCTGAAAAGGTTCCAGAGACACTGGAAGTATCTAGTGTTTAAGGTAGTAGAATTCCATGAACTCAACTGGACCTGGACACTTTGTGGAAGGAGAAGGGGTAACTCGGGACAATTTTCTTGAGTTTATCTATGGAAAAAAAGTCTGTTTGGGCTTTGTATATCTGTTAGGGTTAGTTTGGGTAAATTACATTTTCCTAGACAATTGACTAGTTCATCTAGATTTTCTAATGTATTTGCCAGGAGCTGTGGAAAGTAGATGATTTTTATTTCTTTTGGTGATTACTTCCTTTCTATTTTGTATATTTGCTCTTTCTCTATTCTTAATTAAGCAGCTTTTAAATTTGTAAACAACAAACTTATTCATTTATTTCACCATTGTGTTTCCTAATTATTCAACTTTTTTTTTTTTTTTTAAGAGTCTCACTTTGTCACCTTGGCATCATAGTTCACAGCAACCTCAAACTCTTCAGTTCAAGCGATCCTCTTGCCTCAGCTTACTGAGTAGCTGGCACTGAGCTGCCACACGTTCAGCTATTTTTTTAGGAGACAGGTCTCGCTCTTACTCAGGCTGGTCTCAAACTCCGGAGTCAAGCAATCCATCCTCCTTGGCCTCTCAGAGTGCTGGGATTACAGGCTTGAGCCACCACACCCGGCTCTAATTATTCAACTTTAAAATTAACTGTTTGCTATTATATATTACTTTTTTTTTTTTTTTTGAGACAGAGTCTCAAGCTATCTCCCTGGATAGAGTGCTGTGGCATCACAGCTCACAGCAACCAATTCCTGGGCTCAAGCGAATCTCCTACCTCTGCCTCCCAAGTAGCTGGGACTACAGGCACCCGCTACAATGCCTGGCCATTTTTTGGTTGCAGTCGTCACTGTTGTTTGGCGGGGTCCAGGCTGGATTTGAACCCGCCAGCTCAGGTGTACGTGGCTGGCGCCTTAGCCCGTTGAGCCACAGGCGCCGAGCCTAGATATTGCTGTTAAAACATCTGATGTCATGTAATAATTTTTCTTTCTTGTGTAATGGTTTCACAAAAAGTCATTTTGTCTTCTTGTGGGAAGACAGACAGGATTTTTTTTTTTTTTTAAGACAGGGTCTTGTTCTGTCACCCAGATTAGAGTACCATAGCAGCACGGTTAGAGCTCATTGCAGTCTGGAACTCCTGGGCTCAAGTGATCCTCTCTTCTCAGCCTCCAGAGTAGCCAGGACTGCAGCTGTGAGCCATTATGTCTGGCTCTTTTATCTTTAAAGTTTAAGAGTTTTACTAAGATCTGACACTTCTGAGTTAACTTTCCTATGTATACCTTATGGTATTTATATTCAGGGTGTTTTCTTTTTTGGAGAGAACAAAATTTTATTGAGTTATCAGTTTAAGCATTGATTTTGTTCCACTGTTTTGTCTTCAATGTAAAATTCAGTGTAGCTGATAAGACTTAAACGTAAATCCTGAAACTGTAAAACTCCTAGAAGAAAACATTTAAAAAGCTTCAGGGGCGGCACCTATGGCTCAGGGGGTAGGGCGCTGGCCCCATATACTGAGGGTGGGTGGCAGGTTCAAACCTGGCCCTGGCCGAACTGCAACAACAACAAAAATAGTTGGGTGTTGTGGCGGGGCACCCGTAGTCCCAGCTACTCAGGAGGCTGAGGCAAGAGAATAGCCTAAGCCTAGGCGTTGTGGTGGTTGCTGTGAGCTGTGATACTACTGCACTCTAATGAGGGCGATAAAGTAAGACTCTGTCTCTACAAAATAAATAAATAAATAAAATAAAAAGATTCAGGATATTGGATTTGGAAATGATTTCTTGGCTATAACATCAGAAGCACAAGCAACAATAAAGGCAAAAACAGATACATGGGACTACATCAAACATGTGCACAGCAAACAACAAACAGAGTGAAAAGGTAACCCACAGTCTAGGAGAAAATATTTGCAAGCTATATATCTAGTAAAGGGTTAATATCCTGAATATATAAAAAATTTGTACAACTCAGTAACAAAACCCAAAATAACCTGATTAAAAATGGGCAAAAGATATAAATAGGCAATTTTGTAAATAAGACATTCAAATGGCCAATGAACACAAAAAAAGATGCTCAACATCACTAATCACTAAAGAAATGCAAATCAAAACCACCTGTTAATTGGGCATACTACCAAAAAAAAAAAGTAGTATGAAAGTCCCACAAAAAATTAGAACTAGAACTGCCATATGATCTAGCGATTCCAATTCTAGGTTACCTCCAAAAGAGTTGACATCAGGATCTTGAAGAAATATCTGTACTCATATGCTCAAGCTGGTCTTGGGCCAGCTTGAGTCTTCTACTTTCTCAACACCACTGCCCCCTCCAGGTCTGCAGTTTCTAAACCTTTGAAAACCAAAGATGCAGGAGATTCCCTTTGGTCGACTGAAAAAGCAAACAGGTTCTGAGGGGGTCTCATCAGATGGGTGAGCTAGAGTTCCATAGGATTTAAATAACAAAAATACCTGCAGCTCAGGGATCTTCCAGGCTCAATTCTTGGTATTTGAGAGCTAAAATTCTCACCAGGCAATCTTTGTAAAAAGGCAGGGTTATTTGTTCACTTCAGATGAAGCTTCAAAAGTACAGGGAATGCAAAACCCCCCAAAGCTACAGGATTAACCTTCTCTACTCTAATTCTTTTTTTTTTTTTTTGAGACAGAGCCTCAAGCTGTCACCCTGGATAGTGTGCTATGACATCACAGCTCACAGCAACCTCCAATTCCTAGGCTCAAGCGAGTCTCCTGCTTCCACCTGCCAAGTATCTGGGACTACAGGCGCCCGCCACAATGCCCGGCCATTTTTTGGTTGCAGCCGTCATTGTTGTTTGGTGGGCCAGGCTGGATTCGAACCCGCCAGCCCAGGTGTACGTGGCTGGTGTCCTAGCCCGTTGAGCCACAGGCGCGGAGCCACTCCAGTCTATTTCTTTCTTCAGAAAGTTATAAAAAAGTTAAAGAGTCAACAAAGTCACAGAGACAAAAAGAAACATTTGTAAGAAGGCCTCATATGGTGGAAAAGCTTCCAGCAAAGACAGTTATGAACAGAAGTTGGGCCACTGGTCCTACTGTTGCCCAGTAAGAAGAGGGCACTCAGTAGGACCTTAGTCAGCAGAGAGACTTTGCATAAGTTGGTGACCCTTTCTGGGTCTTTTCTCCTTATTTGCAAGGGAAGTAATAGCAAAAGGGAAATATTTTTGGCTCCCAAGATTTCATGAGTAACTGTTTTATTACATAAACACTTTTTTTTTTTTGTGAGACAGACTGTCTTTGTTGCCCTCAGTAGAGTGTCGTGGCTTCAGAGCTCACAGCAACCTCAAAGTCTTGGTCTAAGGCAATCCTCTTGTTCAGCCACCCAAGTAGCTGGCACTACAGGCACCTGCCACAAATGCCCAGCTAGTTTCAGAGATGAGGTCTTGCTCTAGCTCAGGCTGGTCTTAAACTCCTGACTCAAGCAATCCACCCCCTTGGCCTCCCAGAGTGCTAGGATTACAGACATGAGCCACTGTGGCTGGCCTAACACCATAAAGTTTTAGACATAAGGTCTGTGTTGTGTTGCTCAGCACTATTACTGGAGTGCAGCAGCTATTTATAGAGTACACTACAGCCTCAGACTCCTGAACTGAAGCGATCCTCCTGCCTCAGCCTCCATAGACTGGGATTACGAGTGCCCACGAGTACAGACAGTAATGAGTATTACCTTTCTATAGACATGAAAGACCTCCCTCTGCTGGACATTCATGAAATGTCTGAACAAACTTACAAGAACAAAATATCTACATTGACAGAATAAATTTTAAAGAATTTTTTTTTTTTTTTTTGTAGTTAGGCCGGGACCCAGTTTGAACCCACCACCCTCAGTATATGGGGCCAGCGCCCTACTCACTGAACCACAGGTACCGCCCTAAAGGATTTTTTTTAAACGAACAAAAACCACAGTAAGAAACCAGTCCTGTGCATCTTGCACATCTTTGTCCTCCACGCCATTGTCACTTACTGCTGCAGGAAGCTGATGCCGCAGCTCACCCGGTTCAACAGAGGCACCAGAAGGCCCCTCAGTTTCTTCACTGTGGAAGCCTCCAATGAATATAATTCTAAAGGGAAACTCCCTGTGTCCCTAACTTCCTTCTCCCCAGGAGAAATCCATTGTGCAGTCTAATGTGACCAGCAGACTCAGGCTGGGCACATCTACCATCTGCAGCCACTGTCCTGTCACTTGGCTGCAGTGGCCCACGGGCACCACAGGGCAGCCTCCCGAGTGCCCCCACTACGCCTGCTCCCCAGCACCACTCCCACCAGCGCCTGGGCCTTTGCTGGATGCCTGGGCTTCCGAGGAGCGGGACGCCTGCTTCGGCAGGCGGATGGGAACATAGACGTTGGAGGCACAGTGTTCCTTGAGGTATTCTCCTCCCTTCTCTTCGTATTCTCTCCTGGTGACCCAGGCTTCATCGTCATCTAGGTGCTCCAAGGCCCAGTCACGGGCACCGTACCAGGCATCCAACACAGGGTTCGAGGCGAGGTGAACCTAAAACACAAAGAGTGTGTTCACCAGGAGGACGTCTCCCACCAGGGCTCAGGCAGGAATGTTCAGCAGGCTCAGCCACAGCCCCCTGCATCTTGTCCCCAGAAACACACACAAAGCAGGAACAACACAGAGCTGGAATGCCCAGACGCTCTGGGAGAGCAGGGAAGAACGCAACGCAACCACACTCGACCTCACGGGACGACAGCTCTCAGGTATTTATGAACACGAGACCTGCCGCTCTGGGTCAGGAGGGCCAGGTACCCAGCCTCCTGCTCCATGATGCTGCCAACCACAAGCTACAGGAGAGGTTAAGTGGAGGCTGGAGCTCAGCCTTGAGGACAGGCCCTCCTGGCTCCATTCCCCTCCTCTCCGTGAGCAGAATAAAGCAGAGGCTGATGGGAGGTGGCTCTGGTCAGACAGCAAGAGTCTCAGGAGGAATGACAGCAGAGATGGTGACCTGGGCATTATCTGTGAGGCTGCCAGGGCTGTCTTCCCATTGCTTATTACCAACGGTGGCTGGGGTCAGAACCTCTGTGAGGACACCTGGATGAGGCGGCCCTCACCATTCAGGTAACATTCTGTAGCTTCAAACTGGTCTCCTGAGTTCCAGAGTCACCTGCCACACTTCCTGCCTCCCTTTCATCTCCTCCCCTTGTCCAACTACACAAATTCCCACTTAGAATGGTGGTTTTAGAACTTGCAAAAGTAAAGGAGAGACAGACCACACAAAGTGGAACCACACACACGGAGAAGAACAGAGGCGAAAAAGTGTAAGCCTCGATTCTGCCCGACCGCCTGAGGTTACCACACAGACTGAGATGTGTGAACAGGGACCTCTTCACAAGATTAGGAGGCGGCATGGCTCGGGCAGGGGAGGAGTCAGTGAAAGGATGACATTAGGTGCTTGGCACAGAGTGTCCACTAAATGGTAGCCATCACGATTACCGATAAAAACGCAGTAAGGTGAAGGTTAGCAGAATATTATACAGCTATAAACATGCTTTGGAAATGTACCTATCAACATAGAAAAACTATCACAATAACTTGAAAGAGAAAAAAATGCAGGCTACAAAACAAGCTTTCAACAATCTTTCTTCCTTTTTTTTCTTTTTTGGTTAAAATCCTACATGAGAAGACCAATCAGAAAGCATACACAGGGCTCTGCACCTGTGGCTCAACGGGCTAAGGCGCCAGCCACGTACACCTGAGCTGGTGGGTTCAAATCTGGCCTGGGCCCGCCAAACAACAATATCTGCAACCAAAAAAAAAAAAAAAAAAGGCCAGCGTTGTGGTGGGCGCCTGTAGTCCCAGCTACTTGGGAGGTGGAGGCAGGAGACTCGCTTGACCCCAGGAATTGGAGCTTGCTGTGAGCTATGATGCCACGGCACTCTATCCAGGGTGACAGCTAGAGGCTCTGTCTCAAAAAAAAAAAAAAAAAAGAAAGCATACACAGAACATCCCTCTCAGAGGCTGGAATTATAATTATTTTTTGGTTTTCATTTTGGCTTACTAAAATAGTTTAGTATTTCTGTAAATTTTTAAATGTTTTGCTGTTTGTGAAAAAACATCAGAAACTACCTTTTTAAGGAAGTTGTAAACACTGCAAATCTTGGGGTTCTCTACCTCTTAAAGATCACACGGGGCCTTAGATCACATGCTGAGGCACTGCTAAATACATAACTTTACACCGGGATGTCAGGAGCTAGTGGTACTGCCTGAGCAAATGAAAGGGAGCAGGGACTGTGGGGCCAGCTGGGCTAGGTCTCCTGGAACAGGAACAGCCCCAAGCCAGGCCCGGGAGGAGGTCTGGCAGCAGTGTTCCTCCACACCAATGCTCACTCGGTAATTCATGATCAAGGCCTTAGGGATTACCAAGAAACAGATCCTGAAAATCCTCTAGGATTTTTTTCCTGAGTACTTCAACACAAGTTGGTCCCACCAGTGTGACTCAGCCCCTTGCTCACGATTCCTAACATCACCCGCTGGTGCTGCTGCTCCCTCGGTTCCCCTCCCACCTCCTCCGCCTCTTCCACCGCCTTCCCTAGACTGCATCCTGAGCATCCTACACCCTTACATGTGGGTGTGGTGTCTTTTAAAGCTTAATCTTTGACTTTACCTGCCCTCCCAAGCACATTCACAAAAGGCGATGAGAAGCCACCCTTCCACCTTCCCCTGAGCACTCACCAGCTTGCTATGGCCACCTCCTCCAATGTGTCCACTGGAAACTCAGCTCAATCCACCCTAGAAACAGAATTTACTATCCTCCCCTCTAGCCTGTTCTTCCTCCCATGGGTCCTAGTTCAGTGAATGTCATATTTATCAAATTTGTTGCTCCACCTGTAACTTGGGAGTTGACAAAGGTCCCTCTTCGATCCAATCTATTATCAGTTCTGATCATTTTACTCTCTTAATCACCCTCATATTGACACCCTCCTTTTCCCTCCCTCTACCACTGTCTTCACATTTCCTGCATAGCTACTAAGTGACACTGTGCCACGAGCTTGGAACGTATCACAAGACAGCTGCTGTCCCTTCTCTAATGGAGGTGGGTCTAGTAAGGAACATAGATAAGGATAGGGAAATCTTGGAAAAAGTGACATTGAAACCAGAAATGGAATGAGCTAGAAAGAATATTCTATGTAAAGTATGTCAAAAGCCCTGAGGCAGGGGGAAAAAATGGCATTTCTAAGAACTGATAGCAGTTACCTATGGCTGAAATACAAATCAGAAGCCAAGTGATGAGATAGTAACTTTTTAAGGTCAGATCACAAGGGACCTTGTAAATTGTGATGAGTGAAGAAGAGCGAGGACCTCCTCCTAAAGGCTGGAGAGCTGCCTAACCAGTCTCCTGCTTCCAGTATTTCTCTTGATATTCCATTTTTTCATACAAGTGCCAGAAATATCTTCCTCCAATGCAAACAGGATCATATGACTCCTCTGCTTAGATTCCTTCCTGGTTCTCTATGGCCTAAAGAAAACAGCTGTGCAGGCAAGAATTGCCCGAGCAGACCTATGGCCCATCCTTTATGTGCGTCTAAGGCTGGCCCTGGGGGGCTCCCTCAATTACCTGATAGAGTGGCTCTCTGTGCCTGTTTGTACAAACAACATGGTTTATACTCAACACCTGCTTTCCCTCTGTGTCTGGAATTTACGTCTGCTCCAAGCAGGGGATGCCTGTGTGATCTGCCCCATGTAAAAACCCTAGGCACTTAGTCTCTAATGAGTCTCCCTGGTTGGCAACATCCCATACATTACAACTTGCTGCTGGGGGAATTAAGTATGTCCTGTGTGACTCCACTAGGAGAGGACTCCGGAAGCTTGCACCCAGTTTCCCTCCGACTTCCCCCATGCACTCTTGTCTCTTTGCTGATTTTGCTTTGTAGCCTTTCACTGTAACAAATTATAGCCATAAATATGATTACACAGAATCTTATGAATCCTCTTAGTGAATCAATGTACCTAGCATGATTTTTAGGAGCCCCTAACACAAAAGCTAATGTTGAGCATTTATTACATGCAAGCCCCAAGCTGAGCATGTGGTATGCACCAGCACACCGAATCCTGCCAGCAGGTGATTACGCCCTTGTACCAACAAGAAAACTGAGGCTTAGCAAAATTCCGTAATGGTGATGACAGAGTCAGGACTGTCATGCAGCAGAGGGGACCATGGCTACCCTTCTCAGCAGGACACAGGGGCAGTGTGTGGTGTGGGCTTTGCTGACCTCTGCACCTCACCTGCCCCTACTCCCCTAAGCTGCTGCATGCTTCACCATACTCAGCCACTTTGCACTTCCTTGGCAAGCTTTTGGCCCCTGTGCCTTTGCTTGTGCTAGTCCTTCTGGGTGGAATGCTCTCTCCACTCTAGTCACATCATGCTGTCTAGACGGCAAGCACCCATTCAATCTTACAAGATCCAGTTCCATGAAGCCTTCTCTGGATGCCAATGGAGACCACTAGGCACTTCTGCCTGTACAACCATCACACTCTGGGCAGCTCAGCCTGTTTACTTGGGAGCTGCCTCCTCAGATACTGAGGTCCCTGCAGTTAGGATCTATACCCAGGACACGGCAGCATCCCACAGCACCTGACTCATGATGGGAAATCAGCACATGTTTCTTGGTAATGAGGAATTTGGTAGATAAACTGTGGGCATCCATTCCATACAATCTTTTAGAAGAATGACATGCTCATTACTGAAACGTTCACAACAGCATGAGAAAATTCAGTTTACAAAGCAGTAACACACTGTCACGTGGATAGAACTTATGAAAGAAAAGCTCTGCCTATAGGATGGGGGACAGGGTAGGGAGAATGACTCATTCTTTTGTGAGTGTGCACTCTTTTGTAGTCTTTGGATTTTATTATATGCATATCTTCCTTTTCCAATTAAAAAAAAACACACACACACAAAGTAGTACACAAAACATGATTCCCATTCTGCTTTAAAAACTCAACACGGACTAAAGACCAGAAGGAAAGCCACAAAAATGTTGACAATGGATATACTGGAAGATGGAAAATATACAGTAATTTTTCTCTTTTACACTTTGTTACTTTCGCAAGCAGAAAACAATTAATGCTATTTTCAAACTAGTTGGACCCATGAACAATCAGTACCTGAAAAGATGACCGAAAGGGCCGCATCTCTAGCAGCTCCTTCTCCATTCTGGCTTTCATCCCAGGATACATGGTGTTCCCACCAGTGAGGAAAACATTCTGAACCAACATCTCCTGGACATCTTTTGGGTACCTAGGAAAGAAACCATTCCTTCTAGTAGAGTTCCCCCAACTTGAATACCAGAAGGGAATACAGATGTAAAAAGGTAAGCTCTTAGCACAAAACAGAAAACACCTACACAGAAAGTAAAAAAAAAAAAAACTTTCACTTTTGTGTCTCAATAGAATGCCAGTGCAATGTTCCAAATAGCTAGTTAAAGCCTTAATTCAAATGGTTAACTCATTTCCTTAATGTGATTAGAATGTTTATACTTTTGTAACATGTGGAATGTTTTTTGTTTGTTTGTTTTTGAGACAGAGTCTCACTTTGTCGCTCTGGGTAGAGTGCTGTGGCTCTTATAGCTCACAGCAACCTCAAACTCCTGGGCTCAAACAATTCTCTTGCCTCAGCCTCCAGAGTAGCTGGAATTACAGGTGCCTGCCACAATACCCAGCTATTTTTAGAGATGGGGTCTCCCTCTTGTTCAGGCTGGTCTCAAACTTGTGAGCTCAGGAAATCCACCCACCTCAGCCTCCCAGAGTTTTAGGGTTATGGGTGTGAGCTACCTCGCCAAGCCAACTTTTTTGTTTTTTAATAACAGCTTTATCTTAGACATGTAGGATCACTTTCCCACCCACCATTAAGAAAAAGTTCCAAGCCACTCAAAGTAGCTGCTAAAGCTTTTTTCCCTTGCTAGGTGCAAATTTCCATCCTGTTATAAGCAACAGCAGCCAACTTGTCCAACTTTAAATACAAAACCTCACACTTCAGGAATTGCATTCATAAACAGGTGAAGGGAGGTGCATTCTCATAGAAATATAAACCCTTAAGCAAGTAAAATGTATGTAAGGCAGGAAAAAACTTAAAAGCTCTGCAGTATGTTGAGTGTGACTTAAAATCACTAGTCTTCAATAATGTGAAGCTTTCCATGAAAGTCAGAGAACATTATCATGTTGCTCATGATAATTCTTAAATTCTTAGAGCTCCTCAAATCAAATGAGCATTTACAGATTCAGAAAACAATATTAATAGCCCCAAATAGGCGCCACGCCTGGAGACAGAGACAAAATAATACAATCGGAGTACACCAAGTCAATGAAAAAAAAAAAAGAGGGCAAGATGGATTTCCAAATGTCTCATCATCAGATCTACCATCTAATTCAAAATCAAAGGAAAAGATTCAGGAAAATATAAAGAAACGAAGTTTTACCGTCTCACCTGTCCAGAATGTACTGAAGAGTCTCCGCAACCCCAGCCTGCTCTTCTCCTATGAGAGATGGCTGGAAAATAATTTCTGGAGCTCGAATTCTTTCTGTCCCAACAAACAGCTGATGATATGCTGCCAAGTTAAACACGGGCTTTAAAAACCCAAGGTTTAAAAGATATTTTTAGGCCATAATGATAAACATTCCAGTTGCCAGTTTCCTCAAACTGTATTTCTTATTACAAAATAGTTTCTGTCCTTTGTTCATGCCAGAATACCCTCTTCCCAACTCTCTTGACTTGATAATTCAATCTCCCACCTTCTCTCAACCTCTGAATTATAAACAGCTACACACTTACACCATGAAATGGTCCCTGCACTGCAGGGAGAGACTTCGTGCAGAGCAGCAGTGAAAAGGCCCAGGGTAGAAGCTAAGTCTCCTGCTCTGTGCCTGACCTAGCACCCCGCCCCTTTCTCCCGGGCAGACTTATGGAGGTTCGCCTGGTTACTACTATAATGACAGAAACATGGACGCAGATGGGGATTAAGCACAAGGACACTGGCTTAAATGTAAATGAAACCATAAAAGCCATTCTTCAGATCTAAAGTCCCCAATTATTTCTGCTGGGCAGATTCTCACAGATTCACTTAGTCTTACTGCTGGAACCTCAAACAATAACTGGGGGGAAAAACCCTGACTTCAGATGTTTTAAGAATTGGTGTCCCTTTTCTAGAAAGCATGACTAGGATTTTTTTTTTTTTGGAGACAGAGCCTCAAGCTGTCGCCCTGGGTAGAGTGCCGTGGCGTGACAGCTCACAGCAACCTCCAATTCCTGGGGTCAAGCAAGTCTCCTGCCTCCGCCTCCCAAGTAGCTGGGACCACAGGCGCCCGCCACAACGCCCGGCCATTTTTTTTTTGGTTGGCCCGGCCATTTTTTGGTTGTAGCCGTCATTGTTTGGTGGGCCCGGGTTGGATTCGAACCCACCAGCTCAGGTGTACATGGCTGGCACCTCAGCCCGTTGAGCTACAGGTGCCGAGCTGCATGACTAGGATTTAAAAAAAAAAAAAAGATAGTCCTAAAGAAACAGCCTAGACTAGCCAAGCCATTATGCCAGTAGCTTCAAAGCACAAGCACAGTGCAGCTGCAGGGGACAGACCTGGACAGTGGCAACTGGCTTCTCCACTTCAGGTGTTTCCTCTGAAAACAAGGGATCAAGGTCATTCATGCTTTCCACATCCTCCAAAGACGGTTCTAGCTGCTCCAAGTCAGGGGTCTAGAACAGAACAGAATAAACAAAACAGACAGGTACCTGCAGCAAGCCTGGATCTTGCTCAGTATTTTAAAACTATGAAAAAAATTTTAAGCAATTTTTTAAAAAACACACACATAAAAACAAAGATTCAAAAACTAAAATGCCAGAGATGGGCTCCGCTTTACCTTCTTATTTATATAAGCCTGTCAGCCCTCACCATCTCTGACTCTCTGATGCTACCAGCTCAGGGCTGGGCCCCTTGGAAGGCTTGCTGCTTGCACTGGTTACACCACTACATACACAGCTCTGGGTTCGGAGAAGGGCATGAAGCTCAGGCCCTACAAGGTAGTTAGATTACAAGAAAAAATAAATAAACCTCTTAGTAATCAATAAAGACATGTGCCAACACTAATGGCAGCAATTGGTCCCTTAACAATAGAATGTGTGTGGCTGGGCACCCATAGCTCAGTGGGTAGGGTGCCGGCCACATGCACCAGGGCTGGTGGGTTCAAACCTGGCCCAGACCTGCTAAACAATGACAACTGCAACAAAAAAGTAGTCAAGCGTTGTGGAGGCTTGGGAGGCTGAGGCAAGATAATCACTTAAGCCCAAGACTTTGAGGTTGCTGTGAGCAGTGACACCTCTGTGCTCTATCGAAGCTGACATAGTAAGACTCTATCTCAAAAAAAAAAAAAACCCCAAAAAGAACAAAAAACAATAGGGATGTGTTAGGCTGGGGATGTGACTAAAACATCTCTTGAAACTCCCATCAACCCTCCTGGCTTCTTTCTTCTCTGACTGCTCTTTCTCACTCTCTTTCCCTGGCACTTCTTCTGCCACCCAACTCCCAAGTGGTGGCATTCCCTAGGCAATTCCTTTTCTCACTTCCCATCTGATTCTCTGTCCTTCCATAGCTGAGTCCTGGAAAGCTCCACCTGATATCCCACAAATATGTTAGAGATAAGGTGTCAAAACCCAGCTCATTATCTTCCCAAACTTGGTCAAAGGCACGACCACCCATCACTGCCTTTCCAAACAGCCCTCAGTATTACCGAGTGGCAGCTGGAGTGGGACTGCTTGAGTCTCGACTCTCGGCTGCACTACTTCTTTTCTTTCTTTTTTGAGACAGAGCCTCAAGCTGTCACCCTGGATTGAGTGCTGTGGCATCACAGCTCACAGCAACCTCAAATTCCTAGGCTCAAGCGATTCTCCTGCCTCCACTTCCCAAGTAGCTGGGACTACAGGCACCCACCACAACGCCCCGCTGTTTTTTTTTTCTTGGTTGTAGCTGTTATTGTTGTTTGGCAGGCCTGGGCTGGATTTGAACCCGCCAGCTCTGGTGTATATGGCTGGTGCCTTAGCTGCGTGAGCTACAGGCACCAAGCCAGCTGCACTACTTCTACCCATGTGACCTGGGGCAAATGGCCTCAGCTGCCCAAGTCTGTTTTCTTGTCTGCAAAATGGGAATGATGATAGTACCTACTCGCTGAATTGTGAAAATTAACTAGGATGACACTTGACAAGGGCTCAGCACAGGGTATGGCACATGCCACTGTTCTGTTATCAGCCACACTCCTGTCACCCTGGCTTTTAAATGGCATTGAGATTTTTGGTATCCTACCTCTGAAGTATCTCCTCCTTCCCTAGAGCTCCTGACTTTAGGTCCACATCAGCTCTCTTTGCACTCTACAACACATTTTTATTCTGTTTTCCCACATTCAGCCTGACCTCTTCCTTCAGCCCATCATCCTAACTGCCACTAGTTATGTTCCTAATCATATCATCTCCTTGCTCAACCTCCTTAAAGGTCTCTCTCTGTCTGAAGGATAGTATGTAGGCTCCCTTGCCTAACAGGTAAAGACCTTTATAGCTGTCTCTGCTTTGTCACCTGTAGCACCCCTTCTTACCCACACTCTAAAAACCTCCCTGCAAGCGTGGTTCTTTCCACCTGAAATGGCCTTCCTTTCTCTTTTGCTACCTACTGAAATCACATACTCTTTCAAGGCCCAGATCAAACATCCCAATCCCTTCTCAAAAAGTCATCTGTGTTCCCATACCAGCCACTGCCACGTCTGACGTGCTCCATCCTAAGCAGCTAAGTATGCTGCTACAGCCCTAAGGTTTTTTTTTTTTTTTGCAGTTTTTGGCCAGGGCTGGGTTTGAACCCACCACCTCCGGCATATGGGGCCAGCGCCCTACTCACTGAGCCACAGGCACTGCCCCCAGCCCTAAGGTTTTGTTGTTTTGTTTGTTTGGGATTTTTTTAGGTACCCAAAAGGGCAGGAACTTCTTTTTTGTCTGTCTGTTGTATAAAGACATGGGATCTCACTCTGTCATCATAGCTGGACTGCACTGGCACAATCATTGCTGGATACAACCTTAACCAATCCTCCTGCCTCAGCCTCCTGAATGGCTGGGACTACAGACATGCACCACAAAGCCAGGCTAATTTATTTTTTAAATTATTTTTAGAGGCAGGATCTTGCTATGTTGCCCAAGCTGAGGAGCTATATCCTAATCACCTCTGCATCCCTAGGCCCTGGAATACTGTGCCTGGCCCTGAGGACTCCTGGGATATACCCTCAAATTCCTCCCAGAATAGAGAAGATTGTAAACATTCAGGTTTCAAAAACAAAAATCATTTGTCTTCATCTAGCTATATTCAGAAATGTCATCTTAAAATATTATGTTACTTTTTAGCTTTGCTAAAAATGGTAAAAAGAATATTTACTTATTCTAATTCCTAAGATTCACAGACAGGAACAAAGCTAATAATTTCAATGCAGAAAAAAGGCATGCAAGAGAGAACAGATTTCTCTACCACGGCTGGCTGCTCTTCCCCTGAGGTTTGCCAGGGTCTCTGTGTGTATAGTGTGGTGTTCGGAAATAATATGACTATGCTTTTGGAATTGAACAGAATGATATTTTGCCAAAGCTTATCAGAGAAGACGCAGCATGGCTCCCTAAAACAGCCTTAAGTAGCAGTGAACAAGCACAGGCCAACTCTGATCCTGGCTAGTAAGCAAGAGAACTTCCTATATTTGGCCACTGTGTTTTCCAACAAATGCTGGTGCTCTAAAACTGTGCTCTTCCCTCCTACCCTTATGCCATGCTTATAACAATGAAAAGCAAGGGTCTTCTAGTTTTATTACGTCATCAGGATGCTACCCAAGCCCACTCCCTTTACATCCTCCCCACAGGAATAAACACAGAATAGCAAGGGCCAGAATGGATGCTACAAAAAAACAGATTTCAGAAAACAGTATAAATTTAAACATTCCAGCTGTATTAATCCAACTCAGCAATTACTGCTTAAGTGGAATTTCAGTATGAATTCTGGTCCACATATATCTGTTCACTTCATTTTAAATGAAAGACATGATTGGGATATATTAATAACAGTTTTTGAAAGGCAGAACTGGCTAGCCAGTGTCACAGTCAAATCTATCCCACGAATGTGACTGGAATTGACTCTAATCACTAAAAATTACCCTCAATAAATGCTCACCATTAAGCTTTGGTTTATCAAATTTGTTGAATATGGAGAAATCTTTTGAGGTCCAACACTTCAAAAGCTCCCAAGCCCAAAGAGATTTAAGTATATGCCCTAAGAGCTGAGAACAAAGCAGGTGCTTAGTATCTACTGAACAAACAGAGGAATGCCTGAATCACAGCATGTAACAAAGGCAGAAAAATGAACACAGAAAGAGAAAAACTAGTTTCCCAACATCTTTGCAGCTGTTTGGTTTTTTCCTTTTTAAATCTGAAATCCTTCATCTGCACAAGGCTCAGTGGCACCTTTCTGATTAAAGCAGCTTATGTCCTGTTGACATATGATAGAAACTACATACGGATGAACAGAAACAAAACAAAGACAACACGGTTCTGGAATTCAGTAAGCCATAGATCAAATCTAAAACAAAAACCTAGAAACTGGGAAAAGCAAACTAGGGACAGAACACTGACTCAACTAAAGCTGATCCCAGATGCTGCGGGGAAATAAGATGGCGAAGGCCCCTTCTACCCAGGATCTTAGTTGATCCAGAAAGTTCTATCTGGAAAGCCTCTCTCTAAATCTACTCTAATGCACGCATGCTCACGGCCAGCTACTGTCCTCACATAACCTACAGCCTACCAACCAGACATAGAGAAGGCAAAGCTGTGAGCAGGAATGGATCTCCAGGTGAGAGCCTGTCACTGCACAAGCAAACTTCACGCTGAGCCTAAGACAGCTCTGACATCACTGACAGGCACCACCCTGCACCCAGCATCCAATGGCACTGACTTGGATTTTTCCACAGTATTCTTTCTTTCTAAAAGCACAGGCAATAAAGAATTTAAAGAAAACTGATTTAGGTGACGCCTGTGGCTCAGTGAGTTGCCCGCCGCATATACTGAGGGTGGCGAGTTTGAACCCAGCCTCGGCCAAACTGCAATTAAAAAAAAAAAAAAGCCTAGCATTGTGGCGGGTGCCTATAGTCCCAGCTACTCGGGAGGCAGAGGCAAGAGAATCGCCTAAGCCCAAGAGCTGGAGGTTGCTGTAATCTGTGACGCTACAACACTCTACCAAGGGTGACAAAGTGAGACTCTGTCTCTAAATAAATAAATAAATACATAAAAAATTTTTAAAAATAAAAAAAAAGAAATCTGATTTAACAACAAAAAGCCAAGAACCTAGTCTTATTAATCCCGCCTAAAACATGTCTCAAGACAATAAGTAAATTTTTATGTATAGAACCACAGGGAGGACAAATTCAGGAACAATCCATATACTTATCAATACTTTATTCCAATCCTAAAGACTGGTGACCCAACCTGTGACTTCAGCACTGAGGAGTTACCTAGACACTGCCCCTTTGGCCTCCCCCATGCAGGCCCTGAGGTGCCAGGGTCTGGATTGCCGAGGGCCTTAGCAGAGCCCTACCACCTGCTCTTTTTGCCACGTCAATACTTATAAACAGGGCAGCGCCTGTGGCTCAGTGGGTAGGGCGCCAGTCCCATATACCGAGGGTGGCGGATTCAAACCCGGCCCCAGCCAAACCGCAACAAAAAAATAGCCACAAGCTGTGGTGGGTGCCGGTAGTCCCAGCTTCTTGGGAGGCTGAGGCAAGAGAATCACCTAAGTCCAAGAGTTGGAGGTTGCTATGAGCTGTAACGCCACAGCACTCTACCAAGAGCAACAAAGTGAGACTGTCTCTAAAACAAAACAAAACAAAATACTTATGAACAGTAGACCCGCAGGTAAACAAATAAAAAAATAGAAAATCGGGGAACTTATTCAAAGGCATAGTCTTGGCTTGGCACCTGTGGCTCAGCGGGCTAAGGCGCCAGCCACGTACACCTGAGCTGGCGGGTTTGAATCCAGCCCGGGCCCGCCAAACAACAATGATGGCTGCAACCAAAAAATGGCCGGGCGTTGTGGCGGGCGCCTGTTGTCCCAGCTACTTGGGAGGCAGAGGCAAGAGACTCGCTTGAGCCCAGGAATTGGAGGTTGCTATGAGCTGTGATGCCACAGCACTCTATCCAGGGAGACAGCTTGAGGCTCTGTCTCAAAAAAAAGGCATAGTCTTTAGTAGCTAATAAAAGACCATAGCTAATAAATTAAGGTAGCCTGCAAATTCTTACTAAGCATAGCTACTAGTTGTAAAAACTCACATAAAGTACTTATGAAGCATGATCCCTGTCCTTAGGGAACATCAAAATGGGAGAGGGAAAGTGAACAATCAATCATGATATAACGAATAAAACACCAAAAGAACATTAAAGGGAGTGTTTGACTGTCAAATATCCATCACAGGAACAGGTTCAGGTTCAAGGCAGCACCAGGGCTGGTGTGCGAATGTTCTCCATATTTATATGCACATTTCTCCTTTCAGGGGCCCAGAAATCTATAGGTGAAATCCCTCCTGACAAAACTTCAGCTGGTCCAAGGTCAGTTCCACTGCTGTACCCACCCATGTCCCTGTGGACTTCAGTCATCATGTTCTCTTTTCTTCCTGGACTCGAGGGGCACCCCTCTGACGTCTGCCAGCCCTCTCAGGATACTCCTACCCTGAAAGGCTGCTCCCTGCCCAGGCCCTCATGGTTACCTCTGGCTTGCTGTCTACCACATCCACCTCTAGGTTGACTTCTGCTTGAAGGATTTTCTGCTTAGCTTGTTCCACTGCCAAACTGAGCTTCTGTATGTAAGACTGCAGCTCTTCTGGGGAGTCCATGTTCAGTTCTATCAGAGCTTTGTGAAACTGATCCATCTGGCCATCCTCTAGAAGTTCCTGAAACCAGAGCACTCACAATTCATCCTTAAAGCCAAACAGTACACTCATAAACAGGAGGGAAAGAGAAGTAGCTTCGAAGCCAAACAGAGAAGAGCTGTAGCAGGAGAGGACTGGCCTGGCCTGCCTACCGCAGAGCCACATCTCCAGCTCCTGCCACAGTTTGGCATAGCTGCCCTCCTCCCCAGCTGTCTCTAGGCATCCAGCAACACTTGATTAGGCAAAACTAATCACTGTGACGGATGAAAGAAATGGTGTTACTATCTGCGGGAGAAGGGGGAAGAAGAGACATTAGGGAGGCTTCTGAGATGCTGGGACTGCTCTATTTCTTGATCTGAGAGCAGACACACGGGTTTGTTTTACTTTGTGAAAATTCACTGAAATGCAGTTTGTACTGTACGTGCTACACTTAAGTTAAAAAAAATGAAGTAATGGAGATTGTAAGGCCAAACTAAAACAAATCAACAGAACTAGAGTCCACAGCTCTTTGAGAAAAAGCTGGTTCTATATTATACTCTATACTGATAATCCCCCTGGATTTATTCCTGACCCCAAAGGGGACTGAGATGGTCAACACATTTTATGGCCAAGGAAAAATATATAGGGAGAAAATTTTCTGGGACCATCTTGTTGAGCACAGAGGTGTGCATCCCTGTGTCCGTTACCTGCACGTAGAGCAGTCTCTCCAGACGCTCCTGATCCAGCTGCAGCTTCTCCTCCCGTCGCCGGGCATTGAGCTCCTGCAGCCGACGCAGTTGCTGCTGCCGCCTTTCCTGTTTCTCCTCAGAGGTCAGAGTGCTGCCGAGGAGTTTGCTGGAAAATGGGAGCTGCATCTTATGGACGTTGTTCTCATAATAATTAGGGCACCGCCATTTCTGCAATTCTTCAAAGAAATAATTTTGGAAGTCATAAAATGGAAACACTATTAACACAAAAACTAAAACATCAATACCTGGGTTCCACGTAGATGTTTAAGATGGAGAAAACATACCCTATCCAATCATTGAATCCACTTGACCCCCTAAACGCAGCTGTAAAACCTCGACATGATGCCCCAGGCCTAAAAGAACTGCTAAATAAAGGTCTTCATACAGGAACGACACTGGAAAGAAGCTTGGAACACTAGAAATGAAGGAAGAGCAACAGAAATGATAAAAATCTGGCTGAACATAATAGACTAATCTTTCCCCATGAATTCCCTAAAAGGTATTCGACAATTTAAAGTAAAAATCCTAACACTGTCTGATGGGTTTCCAGGGTATGTAGATGTAACACATAAGATGATGCCAACATAAATAGGGAAGAAAAATGGAGTCTACATAGCACTAACATTCTTACCACTTGAATTGGTAAATACTGAGTCTAAGTAGATGGTGAAAAGTTATGTTTTCTATAATCTCTAGGGCTTCCACAAAAAAAAACTATACAGAGATACAGTATCAACAACAACAAAAAAGATAAATTACAATGGAATACAAAAGAAAAAAGATTAAAAAAATTAAATAACATAAAAGACAGCAGAGAGCTTGTGTGTACCTCAGCCGGGAAGGATTCGTTGAGGTTGACATATCCATCAACCATGGCTTCCAGTGCTTTGGCCAAACCTCAGATGCGTGGCCTCTTGGCCAAGCGCCTGCAGATTCATATTGTTGGAGCATTTGTTGTATCCCTGTGGGTTGCAGCTTTATATAAGTTTGCTGTGGCTGAACCAAGAAAGAAGCTATATGCAGATTTCTACACAAATTAGGATTCTATGAAAGATTTTTGAGGAGATGAGGAAGGCTGGTGTCTTTCAGAGCGTAAAGTGATTTTGGAATATAAAGAATTTCTTTAGGCTGATTTACATTCAAACATGATTCACGTTTGTCACTGACCTGTGTTGCTGAGCTATGAATATGAGTGATAAATAAACTATTAATAAATTTAAAGAAAAAAAAAAAGGCAGCAGAGAAAAAGAGAGAATCGAGGAAACAAAAAACAAATGAAATGGTGGACCTGAATCCAAACATATTAATAATTAAATTAATTGTGAACGATCTTAATATACTAATTAAAGAATAGATTGAAAAAAATATTTTTAAAAAATGACCCAACTACTAAGACATTCACTTTGAATATAATGATACAGGTAGATGAAAAGTAATAGGACAGAAAGATGTACCATGTACACACTGATGAAAAGAAAGCTGAAGTGGCTATATTAATACTCAAGTAGACGTCAAAGCAAACTGCCAAGGTAAAGAAAGGACGTTACATAATGACAAAAGGTCAATTTGCCAAGAAGACATAAGAATCCTAAATGTGTACTTAACAAAAGAGATTCAAATATCTGAAAGCAAAACCTGACAGAAATGAAAGTAGAAATAGGAAAATCAACAATTATATGTGTACCAACAGATGTCAATATTCTCTTCGCAATAATCCAGAGGCAGGAGAGGGGAAATAAACAGGGATACAGAAGAACTGAACACCACCGGCAACCCAAATTCTAAGTGACACAAAGAGAACACTCTAGCCACCCAGAGCAGAACGTGTATTCTTCATAAGGGTATGTAAACTTTTGCCAAAGTAGACTCTATTCTGGATCATAAACAAATTTAACTGAGATTAGACAAAGTTCTTTGACATAACAAAATTAAACTACAAATAAATCACAGAAAGATAACAAGAAAATTTCCAAACACTTGGACTTCAAGTAATACATTTCTTTTTCTCTTCTTTTTTGTCACTTTGTTAGTTTTCTATGATAATCAATTGCTCAAAGAAGTCTTGAAGGAAATTAAAAAATATGTGAATTCAATACAAATGAAAATATAAATACTTGTGGGATACAGATAAAGCAAGGCTGAGATGGGAATTAACAGCATTAAATGGGGTTCAGCACCTGTAGATCAGTGGTTAGGGCACTAGCCACATACACCGAGGCAAGTGGGTTTGAACCTGGCCTGGCCCTGCTAAACAACAATGACAACTGTAATGAAAGAACAGACAGGCGTCAGCCACATACACCAGAGCTGGCAGGTTCGAATCCAGCCTGGGCCTGCCAAACAACAACAACTACAACCAAAAAATAGCCAGGTGTTGTGGCAGGCACCTGTAGTCCCACCTACTTAGGAGGCTGAGGCAAGAAAATTGCTGAAGCCCAAGAGTTTCAGGTTGCTGTAAGCTATGATACCAGGGTTTCTATTGAGGGCAACATAGTGAGACTGTCTCGAAAAAGCAAACAAACAAAAAAAGCATTAAATGGTTATATTAAAAAAAAAAAATAATGTCCTTATAATAATCGAAGCTGCTACCTTAAAAAACTAGGAAAAAAAAAAAAAAACCTAAACTAAGGAGAAGGAAGAAAATAAAGAGAGGAAATCAACGAGATTAGCTCAATAGTCATACTTCTGTTAAAGAAATTGGATTCGTGGTTAAAAGACTTAAGAAAAAAAATCCCCAGGCTCAAATTGTTCTACCAAATATTTTAAGAAAAAAAATATCAATTATGTATACAATCTTTTCCAGAAAGTTCTATGAGCACTTTTCAGCTCCATTAACAAGGCCAGCATTGGAGCGGCACCTGCGGCTCAAAGGAGTAGGAACCAGCCCCATATGCTGGAGGTGGTGTGTTCAAACCCAGCCCTGGCCAAAAACTGCAAAAAACCCACAAAAAACAAAAAAAAAGGTCAGTATTGCCCTGACACCAAAACTGCACAAAGACAGTACAAGGAAACTATACACTGCTATCCTTCATGAATGCAACCATAAAAAACCCACAAAATAAGACCAAATTGAATCCAGCAAAACATAAGAATAAACAAATGAGTGGATGGATATATATATATCCTTAAATAATCTGGTTCCATATTTAAAAGCAATCGTTAAAATGTCTCATATAAATAATCTAAAGAAGAAATACCACGAGATCATCTTAACTGATGCAGTAAAAACATTTCACAAAACTCAAAATCCATTTTGTGATAAAAATGATCAGCAAAATTAGGAGTAGAATTTTATCAGCTTGATTAAGAGCCATTTGTGAAAACCTAGAGCTACCATTATATGCTTAATAATCAAAGATAAATGCTTCCCACCACCCCAGGATCAGGAATTGGAAACAAGATGAGAATGTCTACTCTCTTGCCTATGTAGTCCTGGCTCCAGCTACTCAGAAGCTGAGGCAGGTGGAGTACTTTAGCCCAAGAGTTTTGAGACCAGTATGAACAAAAGCATACCAAGTCTCTATCTCTAAAAGACAAACAAGAATGCCCACTCTCATCTCTCCTATTCAACAATGTACGAAACAATTAGTCAGTAAAATAAGGCAAGAAAAAGAAATAAAAGGCATATGGATAAGGAAAAAATAAAGTTTTGGGACACAAAATTTCTGGACACATTTACACAGAAATTCCCAAGGAATATACAAAAACCTGCAATCAAATATTTATATGGAAAGGCAAAGGAACTAGAATAGCCAAAACAATTTTGAAAAGGAATAGAGATACAGGAATCATACTAGTACATAAATATTTAGATAAACTTATCCATGTGTACAAAATAATTCTCTTAAAGGTTTGACATCTTTATCAAAAACAATAATTGTTAAATGAGGAAAGCCTAAAACAAGTAAAGCCTTTGTACCATTAAAAAAAAAAAAAATTCTCTTGGGATTTTGATTGAAATTGCATTAAGTTTATAGATTAATTTAGGGAGAATGATCACTTTTACTGTGATGAATTTTCTAATTCATAAACATAATATGTTGTTTTTCCATTAATCTGGTTCTTTTTTGGCCTCTTTTATAGCATTTTGTAGTTTTTAGCAGATAGATCCTGTACTTGTTTCGTTAGATTTATTCCTAAGCATTTATTTCAATTTCAGTTCCCAGTTGCTCACTGCAGTTATGTACAGCAGTACAGTTCACTTTTATGTGTTGACCTTGTATCCTGTGATCTTGCTAAACTTTACGGTTGTGGGTTCTTGTATATTCCTTAGGAATATCCTGAGCAGCTAGGACTACACGTACATGCCACAGTGCCTAGCTGATTTTTTAAAAATTTTTGTAGAGATGAGGGTCTTGCTATGCTGCCTAGGTTGGTCTCAAACTCCTGGACTCAAGCAAACCTCCTATCTTGGCCTACCAAAGTGCTGGAATTACAGGCATGAGCCTCCTCTAAGTCTTGTCACTGTATTATATTTTAGCTATTCTAATAGTTGGATAGGGGTGGCTCATTGAGGTTTTAATTTGTTTTTCCCCAATGGCTAAAAATGATGAACATATTTACCTATTTTTATTCTTTTATTATTTAAATAAATCTGTATATATCATATACAAGATGATGTTTGGAAGTAATATCCAAAAGCTGCAGGCAAAGGTCCTCTTCCTTACCTTCTACATAATCCTCAGCTATGTAGCTGTGCTCGTGCAGAATCTCCTCCATGCGGCTGAGAGTGATAGCTGCCAGGTGCCCAGGATACTTCAGCTGGAGCAGACGCTGGAGGTAGCCAGCTGCTTGACTTCCTCCAAGATTGATGCGCTTGCAGTTTTTAGCATCTAATCTACAACCAAGCAATAGAAAATAGCACTGCAATTTCTGACAACACAGAGGGGAGAATATGGAGCATCTTGGGAGAAACAGAACATCAGGGAAAACACAAAACCTTACACTTGTAAGAGACTTTAAAGTTCCCTCAGTCCAACCTCTTATCCAGGCAGGAATTCTTAGTTCACATGTAGACATGATCATCTAACTTCTGGCCAGAGGCTCAGAAAGAAACAAGGGTTGACAGAAAGAACACGCACTCCAAAGTCAGACCTTTGTATGTCTCATCACGTATTTCTCAAACTGTGGTCCTGGGATCAAGTTATCTCAGAAAAAGCTGGAGAAAATGCAAAATATGCCAAGTGCCAGGTCACATCTGCATTGGGATGGGCAGGGAATCTGCATTTTAACAAGCTCCTCAGGCAACTCTGGTATAGGCTGGAGTTTGAGAACCCTTTCCCCAGACACTGCACTTCTGATGTAAACACATTAAGTAACCACATACATACTAGCTATTGCAATCTCCTAAAAGGCAGATCCCTTGCACATTAACCAAAGGGGAAGAGAAGCAGAGTGAACTATCTTCCTAATGTGAAAGTAAAAGCACTAGAAACTTGCTGTATGATACTGAAGTGTCACTGCTATATCGTACCTCACCAGTAGATGCCAGCACAGAATAGGATATTCTACAGTGTCACAAATTTCACCCACAAAGTCACCAAACACAGGGAAAATGGAAAATTGTGGCAAAATGTGCATTTACAAATTATTCATCACAAAATTTTACAAAGAGGGATCAAACACGGAGAGAATACTTTGTAAATATTTTGTAAAATTTTGTAATGAATTATTTTGTAAATAAAAGTACATTTAGGCTTGGCTCCCATGCCACAGTGGTTATGGGTCCAGCCACATACACTGAGGCTGCCAAGGTCGAACCTGTCCCTGGCCAGCTAAACAACAATGACAATTACAACAAAAAACAGCCGGGCGTTGTGGTAGGCACCTGTAGCCACAGCTACTTGGGAGGCTGAAGCAAGAGAATCGCTTAAGCCCAAGAATTTGAGGTTGCCACAAATGCAGATTCCCTGCCCATCCCAATGCTGTGATGCCACAGCACTCTACCGAGGGCAAGGCAACACAGTGAGACTCTGTCTCAAAAAAAAGAAGTACATTTAGCTACCATTTCCCACTTTCCCTATAATATGATGACTTTACAGGCACCTTTGTAACACCATGTATTATCTGAACAGATAATTTCTTAGCCTTTAGATAAAATAATTTTCTCTCAATAAATTAACGTAAAAGTAACTTGTTAGGCTGGGTGCAGTGGCTCACACCTGTAATCCTAGCACTCTGGGAGGCCAAACTGGGTAGATTGCTCGAGCTCTTGAGTTCAAGACCAGCCTGAGCAAAAGCAAGACACCCTCTCTAAAAATAGCTGGGGGTTATGGCAGGTGCCTATAGTCCCAGCTAAATGAAAGGCTGAGGCAAGAGGAACACTTGAACCCAAGAGGTTTGAGGTTGCTGTGTGCTATGACACCACTGCACTCTACTCAGGGTGACAAAGTGAGACTATCTCAAAAAAAAAAAAAAAAAGTTAGTTTAAATTTCTACATATTCTGTTTACATCAAATAGAGAACTCCACATTCAGAAGTATTTGGTAATGTGTAAGAATTACCTTTTTTTTCATAGCTCTATGGAAACATCAAGAAAAATTCCCATTATATGTGCCAATGAATTCAGTGAAATGTATCTCTAAATATTCAGATTGCTTTATAGTTTACAAAGTACCATTATCTACATTATCTCATTTCATCCTCAGGATGACCCTGAGAAACCCATTCTTTCCAATTTTACATGTTAGGAGTCTAAGTGAAGAGGTTGAGAAGAAGCTGTACACGCAGGGTTTGGCTGCGAAGCCAGAGCTCTCTGCCTACGATACATACTTCCTTACCCAGTGTGAGAAGCCTTCCCAGGAGAACACAAGGCTGCCCTCATCTCTTATCAGACAGTGAAAGGCCAACTATAAGGTGGGAACATATTTTAAATATGACATAAATTACCACCGTCTTCTACTCAACTCAATTATATTTGCCAAGCACTATACCTAAAAAAAAAAAAAAAAAGGTCCCCCGGGTGTCCAATCTTTTTTCTTCTTTGCTGTTCACTGGAAAAAGAGTTGTCTTGGACCACACATTAAACACACAAACACTACCAACTGATGAACAGAAAACAATCTATACATAATTTTCATGATAGTCGATACAACTGATAAGCAAAACAGTCCTCAAGTAATCCACCTGTGACCCACAACAGTTGGACACCCCTGGAAAAATGATTAAAGAACTTTAATTTTTTTTTTTCTATATAGAGTCTCACTCCGTTGCTCTAGGTAGAGCGTCGTGGCATTGTAACTCACAGCAACCTCAAACTCTTAGGCTCAAGTGATCCTCTTGCCTCCACCTCCCAAGTAGCTTGGACTACAGGTGCCCACCACAATGCCCAGTCATTTTTAGAGGTGGGGTCTTGCTCTTGCTCAGGCTGGTATAGAACTCCTGAGTTCAAGCAATACACCCACTCTTCGACCACAGCCAACCACACCTAGCCAAAAAGCTTTAAATTGAAAAAATAAAAAAATATGGCTGGATGCAGTGGCTCATGCCTATAATCCTAGCACTCTGGGAGGCTGAGATGGGTAGACTGCTTGAGCTTAGGAGTTCCAGATCAATCTGAGTAAGAGCGAGACTCCATCTCTAAAAATAGCAAGGACACTGTAACTTAGTAGTTCCAGCTACTTGGGAGGCTAAGGTAAGAGAATAACTTGAGCACAAGAGTTTGAGGTTGCTATGAGCTATGACCCCATGGCACTCAACCCCAGAGCTACTGAGTGAGATTCTATCTCAAAAAAAAGTAAAAAAGTGATTCCAGAATATAAAGATGGCCTAACTTAAATCTATTCAAATAACTTAAAACATTTCTATTAATTGCCTACTACCTACAGATACTATGTTAGCTATCTCCACCTTAATCAGAATAAAATTATAGAATTATGCATTTGGACCTAAGATACCATCCATCTTAATTAACTCCCTCCAGTAGGTCACAAAGGAGAGGTGAAGTGATTTACTCATAGTCCCACAGTGAAGTAGGTCAAAGCCAAGCCCAGAGGCTCAGTTCATAGGCTACTTGTTCTTTCCACTCCACCTTTAAAGTAGGCACTAAATACAGTAGAACCTTCATAGTTAACCACATCCCTATACTGACCACCTCCTTAAAATGACCTAACTTTCAAAGACCAGATATGTACCTCCCTGTCCTTAATGTACAGCAGGCCTAGTTCTTTATGTTGAC
>CAUYON010132433.1:0-29880 GCA_963573935.1 Arctocebus calabarensis
AGAAAGAAAGAAAGAAAGAAAGAAAGA
The DNA here is from genome assembly GCA_963573935.1 of Arctocebus calabarensis. Classification (NCBI taxonomy): domain Eukaryota; kingdom Metazoa; phylum Chordata; class Mammalia; order Primates; family Lorisidae; genus Arctocebus; species Arctocebus calabarensis. Next base: position 28 of record CAUYON010132433.1, read on the forward strand.
AAGAAAGAAAGAAAGAAAGAAAGAAAGAAAGAGAGAGAGAAAGAAAACTGAAGGCTCACAAATGTTAAGTAACTTTCCTATATTCTTACAGCTAATTCCAGAAACCATTTATTCTTCCATTCCAAGAGTTTCGTTTGAACACAGTGAAAAATTTTTAGAATGAGTTACTTTTCACAATCTCTTGACTAATTGACTAAAAAGCCACATATAGTTATGAATTTCTGAAAAAAAACTAAATAATTCTTCTTGAAAAATTTGAGTTCACATTATTCTAATTATGTGACAGCTTCAGATTCCTTAATTTGCACATGCGTGTGTGTGCATGCGTATGGATTTGTGGGTGCAGGTATAGATTTGGTTGGTTGATTTTGACATGTTAGTATTTCTAAGGGGCATATGCCTTTTTCTGCAATGCCTTGTCAAAAACAACAGTGAATATTTCAGAAGCAAATCTTTACTTATGCTTTCTGCTCTCTGTGGTGCAATAATAATCACCTGCCAAGAACCCACCCCCACCCCCAAGAAAAAGCAACTGCAACATTTTTGACCTGAAATCAGAAAAGAAGCAAAAACCCTGGAAATCCTTCTCTTTGTCAAGGAAAGATCATGCTCAGTTGCATTTCCTGATCAACCTATTTTCAGCAGAGCTGGCTTGCTTCAATTTAATTAGTACCATTAATAACCATGGCATGTCAGACGGGCTTTCAGCTATAGGCTAATCTCCTGGGTGATTGGATATCTATATTTTTAGAAGGTTGTGAATGTTACTTTAATTATTTAGAAGTTGGTTGGTTCACATAACTCTATTGCATTGCATAAAACTTCGACATATTTAGGAAGAGATGTGTTCCTAAGTGTGTCTTAATGTCAAATTGATTCATCAATGCTTGAATCTCTCTACAAGAACTTGTTCAGTAAAAATTTACATCCTGAATGGTTTTCATTCTTAATGCCATTACAATCAGGAATAAGATGTCATTCTTAAGTAGCAAAACACTGATTTGAATTTCATCTTATATTATCTACAGTCATATATAAGAAAAAACATAAAATTTGTATTCTAATTCTAGGCATCTATAGAATTAGACAAAATACACTATTTTCTAATAAGCCAAATGTTTTCATGCACACATCCCAAGGACATATACAATCAATGTGCTCATACATATAGGTAATAATCATGTTAGTATTTTTGTTAAGTGAAGAAATTCTGGGGAAATGAAAGATATTTTTGAAAATAGCAGCTGATGATTTAAGTAGGTTCTGCATAGTCACAACTTATTCAGTAGCAATTATTTAGTAGAAAACCAAAATTAGAATGAAAAGTGCTACCTTTTTGAAATAGCATTATATTTTAAGCCATCATGCCAAACTATATTGAGTTTTTCTTTTACATGTGTGATAATTTTAGACTAAGATATCATTCATGCAGCCTTGTTGATTCCTGTTTTGAGCTATATGAGGTGCACCAGACATCATGGGGGTGTGAGAATTTATCCCTACTCTGCCCTTTTCTGAATTTCTAGCCCATTCTTATTTTGAGAATGATAATGTTTTCTTATATAATATAAGAACTGGAGAATTTAAAAAATTATTTAGCACGGGTAATAGGAATTACATGTCTTTCATTTTGCCATTCTTTTTGATTTCTAATTCTGCTCATTTATTTCTGGACTCACACATTAGATTTTAGATAAATCAGTCTGAAATTACTGCAGAGGTATCCACACATCTAGACTCAGACTGTAGGCATGTATCACCCACAATGCTGTGTGGAGGTGAATTTTCTGAAATCCAAGGCAGAACAAGCAAGTCCCTCCTAAAATTGCATTAGCAACTCAGCATTGCCCTCAAAATAATATTTAGCTATTATCAAAATTAAAGACACTTTGTAATGTGACTTTTTTTTCATATTTCTAGTCTTATCTCTCCTGATGCCATTGCCCAAAATATTGCCTTTCCATTCCAACAACCAGCCCTATATAACAAAAAATGTAATAAAAAAGAAAGAAAGAAAGAATGTAGATATAAATGTGTCCTGCTGCTGGAATTATAAACTATGACAGTCATATTATTTTATGCAAACATATGTGAATACCAATACTTATAGATTTTTTAGAAACATCTTTATATTACTTTTTTTCACTTGCAAATGATGCTGTCATGAAATATCTCCCAAGATGACAATATTGCATTTTCCTTAAGGTTGAAATCCAGGCTACTGTCTCCAGGAGGCTTTCCTGTTTCTCTCAGAAAAAAAGGAAGAAAAAAATTCTTCTTTGATGCATTTATAGCATATGTGTATTTCTATGTATATGTATGTACATGTATGTGTGTATATATATATGTATATATACATATTATATATAGTGGGGCCTATGACACTATCATTATTATGGTCAAGATATATAACATCAAATATATTACTCATTTTTAAGCATACAGTATGTAGTGCTAAATACATATACATTGTCACTCAGTAGATATCTAGAAGACAGTTTTTAATCTTCAAAAATTAAAACTCTATACTTATTAAACAAAATCTTCCTTTACTCCTCCTCCCCCAGATTATATATCCATTATTTTACTTCCTATTTAAGAGTTAAAATAATTTGAGTACTTCCTATAAGTGGAATTGTCCAATATTTGCCTTTTTGTGACTTACATCAAAATATTCTTAAGTTTCATCTACATTGTAGCATATGGCAGGGTTTCCTTCTTTTCTAAGGCTGAACAATATTCTATTATATATGTATGCACATATTATATAGATAAATACACACACACACAAACACACATATATATATGTACACACACTTTTTTATCCTTTCATAAATCAAGGGACATTTAGGTTGTGTTCATCTCTTGGCTATTCTGACTCATGCTGCAATGAATATGGTTGTGCATAGATACCATATATTTAAGAACCTATCTACAATTATTTTGGATATATACTTAAAAGTGAGAATACAGGATCATATAGTTGTTCTATTTTTAATTTTTTAAGAAGCTTATGTTCTATTTTTCTATAGCATCTGTATCATTTTACATTTTTACAAACAGTACACCAGGTTTTTGAAAAATTCTTCATATCATCACAACACTTGGTATCTTTCTGTTTGTTCACTTGCTTGCCTGTTTGATAATAGCCATGCTAAAAGGTGTGAGGGGATATCTCAATGTGATCTTGACTGGCATGACCCCAATGACTAGCTTTGAAGTTTCACGTAGCTCTACTTGTGTATTTTTGCTTCCTAGACATTTTAAATCATATCCAAGAAACCATTGTCAAATCCAATGTAACTAAGCATTTCTACCAATGTTTTCTTCTAGTATATTTATGATTTTAGGTTTTACATTGTGTTCTTTAAGCCATTTTGATTTATGTTTTATATATAGTGTAAGGTAAAAGTCCAATTTCATATTTTTTACATGTGAATAGTCAATTTTCCAAATATGTTTTGTTGAAGAAAGTATTTTTCCAATTATATATTCTTGGCACCCTTGTTGAAAATCATTTTACCTCATACTTATGGTTTATTTCTATTCATTGTTATGTAAATCTATATTTATGACAGTTTTGTACTGTTTTGATTACTATAGTTGTGTAATATGTTTTGAAATTAGCAAGTGTGATGCCTCCAGCTTTGTTTTTTCCTCATTAAGATTGCTTTGACTATTCGAGGGTCATAAGAATTTTTTTATTTATTTCTCACAAAGTGCCTTTAGGCACTTTAATAGGGATTGCATCAAATCTGATGTTTTCTGTTTCCACTGTTCTAGAATACATTAGGGGAATGTCCTGGACCTCAGTAGAATTCCCTTAAGGCCATGCTGGTTTCCCGTCTCCACCAGGATAAGACAGGAATTTAGGGGATAGCTGGAAGCTGTTCCTCACTATTGGATTCAAAACTTTTCCCTGAGCTTTATGTGCCCAACAGTTACACCCAAATTTCTTTCTAATTTTGTAAATCTGAGGTTCTTCTTAAGTTACCCATTTTGAAAGCTGAGCATGGTATTCTAGCCACATAAGGCCTTCACATAACACACATGGTTATGTAAAGTTGAAGACTCCTAGGGAGCTGAGTGATTATATAGGCCCTGATGCAAGTCTTTCTGTTTTTGTTCTGATTATGAAAAGATGTTATGAATGTTGTATGGCATTTTTTGTTATATATCAAAAATAAGTGTATAATTTCAAAAAGAAACATATTTAAATACCTGAACCTCGGATCAAACATAATGAAGAAATCTGGAAATTGGTATGATCCCAATTATACCTCCCATGCCCTGCCTCTTTTGAACTTTGAAAAGCACTTAGTGGGAACTAAAAACAACCCCTTCTGTAATACAAACTTAAATTCCTCAGATACTCTAATGCAGACCCCTCAAAAGAAAAAAGAAATGAGACAACATATATTCAAGTAAATACATATACATGTATTAGGGAAAAATGAAAATTTGAGCACATGATAGAAAGACGCTGTATACAAAAAATATAAAGTTTTAGTTAAACAAGAGAAATAAATTCAAGTATATTATACAATGCCATATTATGTTTGATAAATTCTTGTTGTACGTGATAAATATGTGGACTTTTATGTCAATTTAAAAATTAAAAATAATTTTTTTAATTCATAAAAATAAAAGAGAGAGAGAGACTATCCAGGAGAAATCACTAACTTTGGATTTACCAAATAATATCTAAATATATGAAGATTTTATGGAGATTTTCCTCCTTAGAAGAGATGAAGAATGAATTAACAGCTTACTTGAAAAATATACCCAAACAAAAATCTAGTCAAATACAGAAAGTGATTTGAAAAACCTGGCCTTCTTGGTGCCAAGTGTGTACTTCTTAGGGCTAGACAGAAGTTCCCCACAGTGTATGAAAAGCAGAAAAATCAGACAGACTTGAGTGATCACTGAACTTAGATATTGAAGATATCTCTCATGATTTCCAATGCTTGTGTCCCTAATAAGACTATCCTGGCCCCCAGATCCTAGCTGAGGGGTGTGTGATGCTGGATTTTTCCTTTATCTTCATCTAGACAGGAGTGATATACCCAAGAATTTCCATATAAAAATTATTTTAGGGACTGAATTTCCTTCTTTCGCTGACTTGCTGTGTATACCGGAAAATTCTTCTTAAGTTTCTTAAGTATCTCTGTTTTTTACAATTACACTGATACTGGAATGCTTTCATATGCCCTGAGCTTCAGGATCCCTACACCCCATGCTATTGCTTTAATTTCATCTTGATCCTGGATAATCCCAATGACTGTACTGATTTGACTCTTTGTAGTGGATCTTCCTACCCCTCACATTGCCTCATCCCCTACTCCGGGCTGAAATCATTAAAATCAGCTCCTTATCTTTTCCGTACGAGTTACCTCTGGTTTCCTTATTGGCAATTAGCACTAGGTAGCCTCCTCATACTTGAGGTGAGGTTCAGAAATACCAGAATCCTAGCTTTCTGAGGCTGGGGACAATGTTACTGGACAGACATAGGGCTAGGACTGGAGCTCCATGTCCAGTGAGATATCTGTGTCACAGGAAACTGTTCTTTTAAAGCATGGAGGTCCAGGATTTTGGATCGTCTGTTGCTGATGGTGGAGCATTCTTTACTTACTAAATCTGTAGACCACATAGATGGCAGTTTATCTTATGAGAATTTCATAGGTCATTAGTTCATACAAGTCTCCTGATTGCTGTTAGAGAGAAAGAGTGATGTTTGGAATTGATTCTTTGACTGCTAATTTGAAATTAATAAATTCCTGATTAATATTTTTTTACTGAAGAAGAAATGAAGCCATTCCTGGAATATGAGTGCATTGGACCTCGGTAAAACCATATTCTTACACATTCTTTGAAGCAGGTTGGGAGATATCTCTTAGTCCTTTTGAGGTTTGTGAATATACATAATTTCCAGGAATTTTTATGAACCTATTGCTTTATACCAAAAAAAAGAAAAAATCCCTTTGCTCTTAACTCCAGTTTCTATGTATAATAGTTCTTTCTTCCCTTACATTCCTCAACTTGTTCAGAGTTTCTCAATATCACTATTGATATTTCAGATCAGATTTTTTTTGAGGGGGGGAACAGGGCTGTTTTTGGAATGTAGAATGTTTGCCATCATCCCTAATCTCTACTCAATAAATGACAGCACTATCCCGTTTCCCCTACTGTCGCAACCAACAGAGCCTCTAGACATTGTCAAATGTTCTCTGGGGGACTAAACTGCACTGTTCCAGACCCAATAACTTAGATATAGGCATTTTATCCCTATTCCATTTTTCTAAAAGTTTCCACTATAACATATAGCAAATAAAACTTGTAGGTTATAAAAAAAATAGAGTATAAGTGATATGAGAGGAGTGGCACATACTCTTTGGCAAATAATTGAAAGGTCCCCTCTTTGTAATTGTTTCACTCAAAATCCCTGTTGTGCTGCACTTCTGAGATTGTCATCTTGTCCCCTTGTCTCCTACATAGAACTTCACCCTGCTGGTCCCTTCTCCTTGGAGTACTTCCTATATTCCTACCTTCCCTCCAACAGCTTAACCTCTTCTGATTTTAAGTCATGTGAAGCTTTTCCTATTTCTCACTCTCATCCATGCACATAGCTCATCCAGGGGAATGGAGATGTCGTCTTTTTAACAGTATTGAACCTGTTAAAGAAGCATTTGGCATTATGTATCATAACGATAGCAGCAGAAACAAACTTTTGTTTGTTTTTAATCATACCACAGATTATTCCTTTTATTAAATTTTTAATTTTTTATTCTATTGTCTAGCTTTTCACTGACATTTCTATTGATTGACTTCTTTATTCTTAAAAAAAAATAAGGTAACTTTTGCTAATTATACATATCTGGGTGTTTATGTGTATTTGTGTTTATATATGTGCATGTTATTTCCCCATGTTAGAAATGCATGTAACATTTATTAAACTAATAGTTTCCTTATGAAGAATATAAAATGTTGAATTTAGGCAATATATCATTTCCTTCCGTTATTTTTCACCCATTTACTACTGACTTGAATGAATTATCTCAGGACATACAATCTTTTTCCACCCACATGATGAGGCATCAACAGAACCAACAGCTCTTCCTTTGTCTGTCCTTTACTGTTGTAACAGATTCTCCATTTTCTGCTTCCCCCACTGAAATTATACTTCAAGCCTCATTCTTGAAGTATAAAATTGTCTAAAATTAATAAATTATGAAATAATGGTACAAATAGTATTTTAAAATATGGAGATCAATGATAAATGGAAAATCAAATGGATTCCTACAGTTTAACTTCAAATAGATGAGAAAACAATCTATCCTAAGTAAGAACTAAAAGAAACGCTGGAAAATAGCATAAAATGTACATAGAGAGCAGATAGTGAACAATTTAAATGGAGCATGCATACTAAATGTATTTAAACCATTTAAATAATGGACAATGTTCAAAAAGTAGGAAGAAATAAAATATCATGAAAATGACATGAACTATTTTAAAAAGAAATAATATAATGACTAAAATTCAAAAATCTGCTGGTATGTTAAGGGATTGATAAGCTATAGCTGTAGAGAATAGTAATAAGTTAGAAGAGAGATACAAGAAGTAAGAATTCAGCTCAGAGAAGCAGAGTCTCAAAGTAGGAAGGAGAGGTGAGCAGAAATTGGTAACCAAAGGAAAAGCACTGACACGATTTAATTAGATATTTACACAGAAAAAAAAAAAAAGAATGAGGACAAAAGAAACAGAGGATGTTTCCAGACTTAGTTAAAAACAGTTTTAAGTAACAAATATTAAAATCCATTTCTAGTGAGATCATTAAAGCAGCTGCCACAGTAAAAATAAAGACGCAAGATGCTGCTTCAAATAGCTCACAGTACCCAATTTTTCAATTTTAATTGTATAATAGACAAAACTATCTTTCAATGATGAAATATGGATTCTGGAAAATCATCAGTGATAGCAGAATGTAAGATATCCGACTTAAAATAAAGAGAGGGGGTTGGATTGGAACAAAAAAAATGAAAAAAGAATAATTAATATTTCCAAAATACAACTATAGGGGAAAAACCAGCACTGATAAGTGATACATGTTTCCATGTGTGACAAGCGGAGGAACGTCACCAGTGTTCTGATGGACCTGAGAACCTGGGGAGCACTGAAGTCAACAGGGAGTCACTGGAAACTGTGTTTGTTACAGAGCTAGGATGGACCTTTTTCTGAAAGATGGAAAAAAGTATAAATTAATGTGAGGAAGACAATACTGGAAGGGATATGTTGTTATCAACATACGAATAATGGATTTTATCAAAGTGGAAAATATAAAAATAAAATGTGATGTTAAAATGGTAAGATCTAAGGAAATTCTTGTGAATGAGAAGAAACATCCAACTTACAGATTAAATGGTTCAGTATATATAGAGAAAATTGCTCAGGAACCATTGGCAGTTAGTCATAAATGGCTTTATTATTGAACTTTAATCATTAAGAAAAATACTGTGCAGGCTCCCAGTAGTAAAAGCAATTTTCAGACCAGGAAAGCATCAGAAATACACCCATGAACACTTAATTCCTGAAGTCAACAGAGCCAAGTTTAAAAATTTATGAAGAAAGTGTGTCTGAATACCATTTTCAATCAAGTTTGCGATCAAGTGTGAAGGCCATGAGCTAACACTTAGAAATATTGCAACTTGTGTGTTTTCATTATGGAAAATAAATAATGATATATAAAACTCAGTTAACAAACTGTTTCATCAAATAAAATATGTTAGAAATAGAATATCTATGGAGAAAAACGGAAAAAATTAGGGAAGATGCAAAATGGTAAAGATTGATTTTGGCAAATATATCTGTAAAATCGAAGCATTTTCAGTTAAAATACAAGCAGACGTGTATGTATGTGTTGAAAGCATTAGTCATAATAGCCAATACCTGGAAGCAACCCTAATGTCAATCAATTGATCAATGCATAAATAAATGCGATGGTACTAAAACATTCTAAAACATGAATAAATATTCACAACATTGTGGCAAAGGAAAGAAGTCAGGCATAGGAAGCCACACAGTGTATGATTTCATTTATAAAAAATATTCCAAATAGGCAGATGTGTAAAAGTGTGGATATGTTATTGATTGCCAGGAACTGGGGAAAGGGGAGTGACTGCTAATGGATTCAAGTTTTTTTGGAGAAGATAGTAAAAATGTTTTAGAATTAGACTAGTGCTGGTTACACAAATTATATAATTTATAAATTGCATAAATTATATAAAACAATTATTTTCTGTAGGCATTGAGATTGCGTTAATCTTCTAATAACGTAATTGGCTGTATATGGTGGTCCTTTGCATACGTCTCTTTATGCAGGTACCTTATTTCCTAAAGACATGTCATAAGTGAAATGTTTACATTAATGGGCGTGTATATGGGTAAGGTCTTTTAAATTATTCACACAAACAAGTTAAACTATTATTCCAATTTTCAGTTACAGAAATACTAATTTTTTGATTTCTGGAATTCTTGAATATGCAGCTATTCTGTTTATTTTAATATATTCAGGCAAATGATGACTGTTGTGGGTTGAATGGCATCTTTCCAAAATTCATGTGTTGAAGATCTATTCCTTGGTAGCCCCAAATGTGACTCTTTTTGGGGATAGGTCTTTAAAGAGGTGATAGTTTAAAATGAGGCCATTGTTGTGCCCTAATCCAACCTGACCAGTATCTGTGTAAGGAGAGGGAATTTGTACACACAGAGAGACACCAGGAGTGTCCCACACACGGAGAAAAGGTCATGACAGACAGACACAGTGAGAGGTGGTCATCTACAAAAACAAGAGGCTGCAGGAAGAACCAAACCTGCAAACACCTTCATCTCAACCGTCTCGCCTCCAGAACTGTGAGAAAATAAAGTTCTGTTTTTCCAGGAACTCAGGCCATAGTGTCTTGTTATGGCAGCTCTGGCAAACTAATACTATGTCATAACTTAATTTGCATTTAGGTAATATAAATGCATATGTACAAAATATTTTAATTACTTATTTATATACTTTGTTTAATTTTTATGGATGTTCATTATTCTTATAGATTTTCTCAGTTTTATAAGTTTTATAAAATTAATAAGTGCCCTCTGGCCCATCTGTTGCATTTTAATAAAATCATGGATTTTTTTGATGTGCAGATTAGTAAGTAAGATCATGAAATATTCCCTTTGTAGGTAAGCCTTCTCTTATTATACACACACACATGCACACAGTCTATTTGAATTATTTCAAGATATAATTTTCACTTTAAAGAAATTATTTCATCCCATACCTTTTTTTTTGTCTTTATACTGAAACATATAAATACCTTTAAACTAAAGGATAATAAATTATCCCAAAGGCATTTTGGAAATATTTTATAATTTTTCCACTAATTAAAAATTGCGTTTCATTTATTAAACCCTTGCATATACTCAAAACAATTTCTCTCCTTTTACTGTGATCTAAAATTTTTATATTTGTAATGTAAATTATTGTATATTCCCCCATTATTATAATCTGTTTAAATTTGTCTTGATTGGTCTCTTTTTTTTCCTATTAAAATGAGTATCAAAAAAAAACTTAAGTCTTAAAATCTATTAATTTGGATTTTTTTTTTCTTGGGTTGCTTTTTGCATGTTACATTCTCCAGGGATATTCATCTGTCATTTTTTTTCCTTATTAAAATGAGTTTGAAAGTGGTTCTTCTTCAATTTTTTGGAAAGCTGTGAGAATGATTGGCATTAATTCTAATGGTAAAATTCAGCACCGAAGCCACTGGATCCTGGTCTTTTCAGGGTAGGAAGAATTTTTATTATTATTATTATTATAGATTCAGTCTCCTTAGTCATTATTGAACTCCTCAGATTTTCTTTTTTATGATTCCATCTTGGTTGGTTGTATGTTCCTAAAAGTTTATCCATTTCATATAGTTTATCCAATTTGTTAACATATGATTGTTCATTGTTGTCTCATGATTCTTTGTATTTTCATGGTATCAGTTTAATATCTCCTTTCATTTATGATTTTATTTACTTGTGTCTTCTCTCTTTTTTTCTTAGCCCAGCTAAAGATTTATCAATTTTGTTTATTCAAAAAATATTCTTGGTTTTATTAATCTTTTCTATTGTTTTTATAATCTTTATTTCCTTTATTTCTGCTCTGGTCTTTTTTTACTTCCTTTCCTTCTGCTGATTTTGAGATTAGTTTGTTTGTCTTTTTCTAATTTCCTTAGTTGCAAATTAAGTGGATTATTTGAGTTTTTTTTTTTTCTTAACATGAGTATTTATCACTATAAACTTTCCTCTTAGAACTGTTTTTACCGCTGCCCATAAGTTTTGGTACACTTTATTTCTGTTTTCATTTGTGTCAAAATATTTTTTGATTAACTTTTGTTCCTTCTTTGACCCATTAGTTGTCCAGGAGTGCACTGTTCAATTTCCACATATTTGTAAATATTCCAAATTCCCTCCCAAGATTGATTTCTACTTTCCAAACATTGTAGTCAGAAAAGATACTTGAGGCCCAGTGCTGTGGCTCTAAAACCTGTAACCCTAACACTCTAGGAGGCCTAAGAGAATGGATTGCCTGAGTTCAGGATTTCAAGACCAGCCTGAGCAAGAGCAAGACCCCCACCTCTACTAAAAATAGAAAGTCTAGCAGGGCATTGTGGTGGGTGCCTGTAGTTACAGCTACTTGGGAGGCTGAGGCAAGCGAGACACTTGAGCCCAGGAGTTTGAGGTTGCTGTGATCTGATGCCAGGGCACTCAGGGTACAGAGTGAGACTGTACCCCAAAAAAGAAAAGAAAAGAAATTAAAAGAAAAGATACTTGATGTGATTTCAATCTTTAATTTTTTAAAATTTGTTTGTGTCCTACCATGTCATCTGTTCTGGAAAATGTTCCCTATGCCCTTGAAAGATATACATATGCTGTTGCTGTTGGATAGAACACTTTCTATACATTTGTTAGGTTTATTTGGAGTTTAGCGTCCCTTAAATTCACTGATTTTTTTTTTAATTTTTAAGATTTGTTTATATGCATTTTTATTTCAAAGTATTACAGGTATTCAAATGTTATTCTTGCATGTATCATTTTCGTTATGGTTGAGTCAGAGTTATAAGTGTGCCTATCACCTGTACAGTGTTCTTCATACCCACTGGGGAGGTTTTGCCCATCTCCTCCTCCTCCCTCCCATCTACTCAATTTCCAATGAGTTTTCCTAACTTCTGTGCACATGTGTCCCCATCAGTTAATTCCACTTTAATAGCAAGTACATACGGTAATTTTTTTTATTCTTTAGATACTTCATTTAGGATAATGATCTCCATTTCCATCCAATTTGTTGCAAAAGGCCTTACTTCATCCTTCATTGGAAAGTAGTACTATTCCATAGTGTACATATATCACATTGCAAGTTCACTGTTTTCTTATGATTTTCTGTCTGGATGATCTCTCCTTTATTGAAAATGGAGTATTGCAGATTTCTACCATTATTGTTTTGCTGTTTTTGTCTTCAGTTCTGTATCACATGATTAGGTGCCTCTCCAGAGATTCTGCACGTGCCATCTGCCAGGATCTGTGGACAGGATTATTATGGAATACTGGTGGGGGAATACTGGTGGGTTAGACTGGTCCTAGCCCAGTAGGTTGGTAAGCCAGGTGCTTGAATCCACAGGGATGGACCTACAGCCTGGATGCACTGAGGTCTGGGGCTACAGAGACTTGGCAGTGCGGTGGACTTAGAGCTTGGGTCTGTAAGGTCCAGCATAAAGCTCTAACCCCCCTGTTGCCTCGTGTTGGTGCTGGTCCGGTCCTGGTGCAGACCTTGGAGGCTCTGTCCACAAGTGCCAGCCCTAAGTCTTAGGCTGTAGAGGTCAGCCTGGTGCTGTGACCCTGAAGTTTGCGTTTGCTGGAAACTATCTCTAACTAGGGCTACAGGGACCAACTAGGTGGTGTAGAGAACCCAGAGCCTGGGACTGCAGTGCTGGGCCTTGCCACCATTTATTGTTCCCTTTTCAAAGAAAATAAAGTTTTTTTTTAAAAATATTTTATTTAAAAATAAAAATTTTATGATTGCTATTGCCTTTAGAATATTTTTCTGTTTGATCTTTATTATGAGTAACAAAGACATTAGGAATTTATCAAGCCCTAAGTCAATGAACTACATAAGAGTATTGTACCAAATATTGTGTCCATAAATTTATCATTTCAATCAGTAGTTCTTTGTAAAAAAATTAGCAATTTATATTTATTCCTTGTCATAACTTTTTATGATTTATATTTTTATAAGTGCATCGTCAAGATTTTGGTCATTTTTACCATTATGTAAAGAATCTCACACTTCATTTGACAATTCATGTTGGATGGGGTTTTATCGATCTTTATGTAAGAGGTCACATTTGGAATTCACAGATGTCTACTTGATTGTCAATATCATGTGATTTAAACTCTGCATTATTCCTTATTACCTCTTAATACATTGATCAAAATTGTTTTTCTATTTCATATTTTTTCATTTTACATAACCATTCTTCCATCAGTGAGCAGAGGTTTAATAATAAGAAGAAAATAATATTCTATTATTATGAAGATTCAAAAAATACCTTCTGCCTCATTTTCTTCTAAAACTTCTTTGTGGCTGTAGGGAAGGGTGTGCAGAACACTAGCTAGCTTTTCCCATCAGACAGTTAAAGAGATGATTGGATCCTGCCAGCGTGGGTTCCAGCATGACTCAGCTCCAAGGTTGCCCCAGACCACAAACACCTGCCAAAAAGCATCATCCACTCCCAAGGGACGTCTGGAAGGAGTAGGAGAGCAGACTGCAAGGAAACACTCCAAGCGTCTGGCTGCTCAGAGCTCTGCTTTGGCATTGTTTTCTATATTCACAGATGGAGCAACTGAGCTTTGGCAGAAAGAATAATTACATTTTTGAAAAGAAAGTTTCCCTAACTGGTAGACTGATTCCACAGATTAAGTTAACCTAATTCTACTCCGTGAGAAAAAAGGAAAATACCAAGTGGGAATTAAATAGTACTTTCCTAGAGGGTGCTACTTCTAAAAAATAACTGGCTACTTCTATGAAAATGACTTTTTTTATCCTCAGTTATTGTTCCTGAGAATTTTTATGACCTCTTGTTTTTAAATAATATCATGAGCTATTATACAATTGGAATCAGTAATTGATTCCAAAAAAGACATTTTCAGATACTAATGGTGATTGTGGGATTTTTCATCATCTCCTTTTGAAATTTAACTGAATATTAGAAGACAATACCATGTAGTATCACACTGGCATTTTTAAATGTGATCCATGAATTACTTGGTAATAAAGTAAGGGCACAATGGTGGTGCCTGTAGCTCAATGGGTGGGGCGCTGACCACATGCACAGAGGCTAGAGGGTTGGAACTTAGCCTGGGCCAGCTAAAACAACAATCACAACTATAAGGACAGCAAAAAAAGATAGCGGGGCATTGTGGCAGGTGCCTGTACTACCAGCTACATGGGAGGCTGAGGCAAGAGAATTGCTTAAGCCCAAGAGTTTGAGGTTGCTATGAGCTGTGATTCCAAGGCAATCTATCCATGGTGACAGCTTGAGACTCTGTCTCAAAAAATATATATATATAAATCCTAGTTTTTCCATTACAATTTTCAGTTATATTAATTTTGTAAATTTCTTCTTAAGATTTTTTTGGATTGATCTTTATCTTTCATTATTTTCCCACATTAAATAAAGGTTTGCATATTTGTTGTTCATCCTGTTTATTTTTATAATTCATTAACCTAGCTAAGCTCTAATTATTTTATTTTCTCCCCTCTGTCATAACTCTCTCAAAAGTTGCTCCAGAATTTATTTAACAATTAATATTTTTATATTTGAAAGTTTATTTACTTAGTATTTTTGGCAACTACTTTGATTAAATAGTTCTTCTTTCCTATCTCTAAGCTTCATTTTTGCAGTTTGCAGAAACTTTGTGTCATTTCTTCTTTAACTATTAGGACTCACCAGTGAAACTATCTGGGCATAGTGCTTTCTTTTTTAAATATTTTGTTAACTATTGACTCTATTTTTTAATTGATACAAGCCTACTCAGATAATTTGTCTTTATTTTATGATCTTGGATAGTTTTTTTTTAAGAACTGACCTTTGTTGATTACCAAATTTGATAAACTTATCAAAAAGGGTCAGTTCTTAAAAAAAAAACTTTCCATCTTTGTTTCTTTTTCTGCTTTCTCTGGCCTCAATTGCATATATTCGGTAATAGTCCCTGTACGTATGCTGGACCCTTATGAATGTGATGGTATGTGTTGGAGAAGGGAAAGCATTATATAGTCCTTTGATTAGATCCCAGTCTTTAAGCCTGAGTTGAGTATTTACCTTCCCTGCTTAGAAGTTTTGAAGGTTCTCAAGTTTGATACTTTCCTTCCCCCAGGAAGAAAAGGCTTTAGTAAAGCACCAATTAAAACAGCATGTCTTGTTAAGAATCTTTGGGTTTTCCTAAATATGTTCTATGAGGTCTAACAATAAAGTTCACAAACCCATCCTAGATAAAGTGCTATGTACCCCATTGCTGAATGTCCTAATGGTCTCATTAGAAGTACTCACCTAGAGAAGCTATCTAGTCCACTCTTCAAAGCAATTGAGAACTCTTTCTGGAATGAACATTGGAGTTCTTGTATATTGCACTACAAATATAACAATAATGAATGCCTTTCAGCACTACCACATATTGACACAAACACAGCTATTAGATACCGATATAGCAGGTTCATGAAACCTTACTTAACTATTTGTACAGTACTACCAACATAAGCACAGGGCAGCAAGTTCGTTAACTTAATTGTCAGATCTTCATTCTACAACAGCTCTAATGGTCATTTCAGAAAAAGAGTTCAAAAAGTGCTTTGAAGGGTGGATTAGGCACTGGTATTAGGACATAGCTTTCCCAGGGGAGTATTTTGAAGGTGACCATGGTGATATTTAGCAGTTAGGTAGATAGGACTTTTCTAGGATGAGTTCATGAACTCCTATGCCTTGTGCTCTATCAATCACACTCCGTCATTATTACATTGAAGATTCATTAGTATTGTGGTAAGGTACTGAGGAAGGAAGCATTCTAAAGCCTTACAATTACAACTCAGAATTTTTTAGTTGGCCTTAGAAACTTGGAAGTGACCTTCAAAAACATTCCTTGTCTTTTCTTTTTCTCTCCTTAGAGAGACAGGAACGCCACAGGACAGTATAGTTCTCTAATTGTATTTTGTTTTGTTTTGTTTTTCAGATAAAATCTTACTCTGTTGTCCAGGCTAGACTGCCAGGGCACCAGACTAGCTCACGGAAACTTCAAACCCTGGGCTTAAGAGATCCTCCTGCCTGAGTAGCCGGGACTACAGGCACTCCCCACAACACCTGGGTAATGAAGAGTCCACTGTTTTTCTTCCAGGCCAGATGGGGCTCTGGTAGTTTCCTTTGGTGGAGGACTTTCTTATAGAGAACTGGAGAACACTCTGGACGTAATTCAAAATCAAAATCATTAGTTGCTCCTCTGCCCCAGCAGGAGTGCGTATTATCTTTGATCTTTACATAAGAACTTAGTAGAGCTCTTGGGGAAAACCCTCAAAAATGTGCAGGCCACCCCAAAGATGCAGGTCCCAGGAGTTTGTAACCTCAAACCTAGTCCACACTCAGCCTCCATCATGTTGACATTCCCATACCACAGAGGTTATCTCCACTACCTTCTGCTCCAGGTAAACAAAAATCTGGGCTGCAATTTTATATATTCACCTATGTATTCCACTTTGGATTATGATTTATTTTCCCATCATGACTTTGAAAGTAAAGGAGAAATATCTTTAAAAGTTCAGATGCTCCCAGAGTGTAGTACAACTTTAGGGGGCGGGACACAATTATAAAAGGGTCTTTATCTAACAAATGTAATCAATATAACTTGGTTCTTTGTATACTCAATGAACTCTCAAAAATAAAATAAAAAAAGTTCAGATGCTTAGAACATATTTTGTTATTTTATATTATTTTCATAATATTTTAATTCTGGATTTTGTTTTAAACAATATCTAATTTAAGAACATGGGTTTAGCGTCTGTAGCTCAGCGGGTAGAGCACTGGCCACATACACTGGGGCATAAAGACAAGCTAGTTTAGTTGTTTGACCTATAATTGCAATACTTTGATAGATATAAGACAAGTCATTCATTCTCTGCTAGTTCAGGATTTTTTTTTCTTTTTAGGAATTCATGATTAATGACTCTGCACACACTAAACTGAAATTAAAAGTGTTCTTTAAGTTTATTTTAAATTCTTTAGTAAAAATTTAATATTTCATTTTCATTTTTAATGATACAATTATTAAGAACCATTTATTTACTTTGACTAACATTTTAACAATATGTCTTAGTTTCTGAAAAGGGTGGCTTTTACTATTGACTATCACAGAGAAGCTTACATGTCAAGTTCGATGACCTCTTTCAGTTTTTTTCAGACATTTGCTTGATAGGATCTTGTCTTCTTTTACACATACTTTCTAATAGATATTTTATCACTTTAATTACGTTGGTAATTATGCTATCAATTTAGGTAACATTAATGAAATGTATCATACTTAACAAAGCTATAAAAATTAGAATACAGCAAACACATAAACACAAAAACTACTTAAAATTTTTGAAAATCACCAGTAAATTTTGTGTCCATCTTTACTTGCATATCTTTTCTTCTCAGATATTAGCATAAATCAGAATTTCATAGTTATCTTAATTATCGCTCTCAGGTATTCCTTCCAAATAATTTATTTTTGCATGGTTTTAAAAAAATTCTACATATTTTCTATGATTCATATCTTTACCTCAGTATTATTTTTTTATTTTGTTTTGTTTAAAAAAAAATTTTTTTTTGCAATTTTTGGCCAGGGTTGGGTTTGAATCGCTACCTCCGGCATATGGGGCTGGCTCCCTACTCCTTTGAGCCATAGGAACCGCCCTAAAAATATTTTTTGAATGGACATTTGACTTTCCACAAAAATATAACAAACAGGGCAATGAGCCTTCACCACTTAGCAATTGTCATTTGTTGGCCTATTTTGTTTCTTCTCCTTCCTGACATTCCCATCCCCGATTCCTCTGAAGCAGATTCCAGATGCTGTCTTATAACTTCATGCCTAAATATTCCAGTACATGTCTCTAAAACAGTGGTACTCAATTGGGGACAATTCCTCCTCCCTTGGGGGACATTTGCCAACGTCTGGAGACATTTTTGGTTGTCACAACGAGGGAGCAGGGAGCATGCTACTGACATTTAGTGGTGGAGGCCAGGATGCTTCTCAGCCCCAGGATAGCCCTCTCTATCAAGTAATTAATTCCCCCAAATGTTAATAGTGCTGGGGCTGAAAAGCCTGCTGTAAAAGGTAAGGTCTCCTAAAAGCAAATCAACCCACTGCAACTATAGTGAATACCATTCTCAGACTTCAGAAATAACAATAATTTCAAATTTAATCATCAAATATCCAATTAGTTCACATTTTAGAGAATTCTATTGTCTCTTTTTTTATTTCAAATTAATATGAGAGTACAAATTTTTAGATTACATTGTTCTCACATCCAAAATAAAAATATTATTTTTAGTGATTCAACATTCTTTTCCCGTCAAACGAAGTTTATTACAACATTTTCTTTTTATTGTTTAGGATTCACTGAGGCTACAAAGAATTAGGTTGCATGGGTTGCATTTGTTAGGTAAAGTTTCTCTTATAATTGCGTCCTGGGCCTACAGAGACTATGCCATACACCATAACTCTCCATCCACCTCCCCTCCTCCATCCTCCCCTCTCCAGGCTCCCTCTTTCCCCTGCCCCCCCCTTGAATTGATTTGAGTTTTTCTCTTATAAGGATACGTATTAGATCAGATCGTCTATTAGCTTTTTATTAGAATTGAGTACACTGGATTCTTGCTTCTCCATTCTTGTGGTACTTTACTAAGAAGAAGGCGTTCCAGCTCTATCCAGGTTAATACAAAAGATATAAAGTCTTTATTTTTTTAATGGCTGGTGATATATTTTTGATATATGTAGTTATAGTTCATTTATATTTACTCCTATATGGTTTACATTGTATTCAGTAAATGTAATCTGTAATTATTCTTATTTAAGAAATCTAAGTCTATAAATGTGATTTGAATATATGTTTTCTTATATGTGATAGATTTTCATACATAGTTTATGTTACTTTTATTTCCTAGCGTGTCTTCATTTTTGGTTTTGATTAATCTTCCTATCATAACTTTTAAAGTAATAGAGAAAAAATGTTACTTTGTCAAGTTCTTAAAATATGTTATTATTTTATATTTTCATATATTTAATTACTGGATTTTATTCTGAACAACATCTAATTTGGGGACCCATTATCACTGCCTTGATAGCTTATTATTTGTCCAAGTTTATAAATATCCAATGGCAACCTCAACTTAAGCTTCATTCTGTAATTTAAAGATACACAAACACATATATAGAAACATGTAAACATGCATACTTTTTTATTGCCAGTCAGTATCCTCAAATAATAAGCCAATAAATATAAAAACTAAATGTATATTCATATTGCCTTCCATAGAGGTTGTGCTAGTTTTCAGTCTTACCAACAGTGTTCCTTTCTCACCCCATCCATACCAGCTCTTGTTCTTTTAGAATATTTTATCCAGCAAGTCTACAACTAGATATTTACCCAAAAGTAAAAAGGACATTTTATCATAAATACACTTGCACTTGAATGTTTAGCGGCACAATCACAATTGCAAATATGTAGAAACACTCAAATACCCATTAATGCATGAGCGGATTAATAAAATGTGGCATATGTATACCATGGAGTACTACTCAGCAATTGAAAACCAGTGGCAATCAGGTAACTTTTGTAACATCTTGGATAGAACTGGATAGCACAGAAATGGAAAAAATAAAACATATACAGATAGAGGATTAAACATCATACTTACTACAATGGCCACCAATATCATAAATCGTTTGTGACACATACTCAATACTAAATTGGAACTAGTCAATCAACAAGTATGTGCGCACATGTAAGTAAAACTCAGTAGGAATCAAGCAGGTGGGGCAGGGGAGAAAAGGTTGGGTTATTTCATACCCAATTTGTACACTGCACACATTCTGGATAAAGGAGATACATTTGCTTACAAAAGCAAATTATGTAACCAAACCTTGTGTACCTCAGTAATATTCCGAAATGCATGCATGTCTAAGTGTTTTTCCTTTTCTTCTCAAATAGGTTGGAGTTAAAAAAATAAATATTTTTCTTCATTTTGCAAAAGCTACATAGTATTTATATATCTGCAATGGGTGAGGGGTCATGATTCCCAGTTATATTAATATTAAAAGTGAAATGTTATCTCTAATGTTTTGTTCTTTTGTAGTTTTTGATTGCTATTTGAGATAGTAAGAGAGAAAAAAATTTAACATCGTTTATCTTACTTCTCTGCCCTTTATGCTTTCCTTAGGCTTATTTTTATTAAGGAGAGAAAACTACTACTATTGTTTTGATTGTCTAAGACCTTCATCATTGAAAACTCTCCTTAATACTGATAAAATGTGTTCTGTATGTGAAAATAATTGAAAATTTTCATAATTCATTTATAATTTATTAGAATTTACTTTAACAATTGAAACATGAAAGGAGGAGTAACATAAAATATTCTATTCATTTGTGGAACTAATGGCTAGTTGGAGAAAATGAAAATAGAAAGCATTTTCTATTAACCCTTACTATGTAAAGTTCTGACTTATTCCTTCAAATCTATTATTTCCTAAATTTCTTATGAGAATATTACAATTGCAATTGATTGAATTTTAGATATCTAAATTGAGGACTGATTGGACAACTTCTATAATATATATTTAGTAGACAGTATGGCATGTATACAAAGAGTACTCAAATTTAGGTCTTGCATTACTAATTATAACTAGTTACATTCTGTTGTAATTTGCATATTTAAATCAGAACACATATAATATATAAACTGCATCAGAATATCAGTGAGAAAATTTTTCTGCATGTCTGTAAATTACTTTGAATTGCTGATGGATACATCATAATGAACATATTAACATGTCAGCACTACCTAAAGCAATCTACAGATTCAATGTAATCCCTGTCAAAATACCAATGATATTGTTCACAGAAATTAAAAAAAAATCCTAAAATTTATATGGAACTACAATAGATTACAAATCACCAATAACATCCTGAGCAAAAAGAACAAAGTTGGAGGCAGCATGCTACCCAACTTCAAAATATGCTATAAAGATATAGTAATCAGCATGGTAATGGCATAAAAGCAAACACATAGACTGATGGGAAAGAACAGAGAATGCACATATAAACTCATTCATTTACAGCCAACTCATTTTCAACAAAGTATTAGGATGATGAGAAAAATATATAAATATATGTAGAAAAATGAAAGTAGATGACTGTCATTCACCTTATATAAGATCAAATTAAAATGAATTAAAAACTTAAATCTAAACAGTTGATCTTTGTCAAAAGCCTAAGAAGAGATAAAGATTTAAATCTAAGAACTGAAACTGTGAAACTACTGGGAAAAAACATGGGAGAAATACCTCAGGATATTGATGTGGGCAGATATTTTTGAATATGACCCCAAAAGTACAGGCGAACATAGCAAAAATAAATATATCTATCTCTATCTATATCATCTATATCTATATTTATATTTATACCTATATCTAGCTAGCTAGCTACATATATATATGTATACACTTAATGGAAAATCATTCAGCCATAAAGAAGAATGAAATCTTGCCCATTACAGCAACAAGGGTGGAAGTGGAGGTCATTATGTTAAGTGAAATAATCTGGCACAGAAGGCGAATATCTGAGAAAACTAGGCCAACTCTCCACCCTTTCAGCCAACTGAACATGAAGACAATAAGGATAAAGGCTTTCATGATAATCCACTTCCACCTAATTAAAAGTAACTATACTGTATTTCCCTTATTCCTTTGTTAATAATCTTTTATAGAGTCTCTAGCTTGCTTTATTGTAGGAATGAATAGATAATACACATTGCATACAAAATATGTATTAATCAACTCCTTATGTTATCAGTAAGAATTCTGGTCACTGGTAGACCAATGGTATTTAAATTGGGAGGAAGTCAAAAGTCATACCCGAATTCCAGATTAAATAGGATTTCAGTAACCGTATTGTTCAAGGATCAACTATACATTACATGAAAACGTTACTGAATCTTTTACTTAGCACATTTTATTGTATTCATTGTAATTTTTCAGCTCAAAAAATCCTACAATGAAGTGGTTAAACTTAATGCAAGTACATCACAAATAAAATAAATGTAGAAATACAAATTATACCAATAATATGAAGAATCGTAAACTGGAAAATATTCACTGCATTTTGCTTATAAGCGCAATGCTAAAACCAAAGGTAATAGAAAAGTTGAAGAAAACAACATGTAATATATAAGGATACAGTTTCTAGAATTCTGGAAGTTGCATTAATAGTAAGGAAACTTCTGCCAAATGCCCTTAGCTGCCTATAGCACCGATGTGTGAGGTAGATCTGGGCCCGTGGGCCAGCCCCTGCTGTATGGGTGGCCAGGTGCGGCTTCCTCACTTCTTGTCTTCAAAACTTGTGATAGTTCCAGAGAAAACCTACAGAACAGAGAAAATATTTCCAAACTGTACTTCTGATATATCGAAAATATGTAAGAATTCAAACAACTCAATAGAAAGAAAGCAAATAACCCAATTTTAAAAATGACCAAAGGACCTGAATAGGCATTTCTCAAAAAATGATATATGAATGGCCAACAGGTGTATGGAAAAATTAGCAAATTCCCTAAACATCAGTATAATGCAAATTAAATGATATTTCATCTCACACCTAGTAGAATGTCTACTATCAAAAAGGTAAAATTGTTATTAAGGATGTGGAGAATCTTTCTTTGCAACAATCTGTTCCAGCACCTACTATCCAGGAATTTGGGAAAATAGCTTTTTTCCTAACAACAATGACTTATTTATTTAACAGATAACCTCAAAATATATCAAGAAAAAAAAAAAAAACCATGCAATTCACTCCAAAGGAATGTTCACAAATTCAACATTTGTAATTGGCAGAAAAAAAAAAAAAGTTACGTCTATATTAAAGCTACTTCTAGTATTGTCTTTATCAGATTCAAAGCAGATTTAAATAAAAAAGTGTTGAGCTCTGCAACATATCTGTGCTCCCCTGTATCACTGAATCTTCTCAATAACCCAGTCACAGTCACCACTGGGAAGTAGTTGAAGGACAGATTTCGCTGTTAACGAATTTAGCAGTGAGTTTTGAATAAGAAACTTTTATTATATCTTCGAATTACCCATTTGGCGAGTGATCTAATTTACATATATTATTTCCCACTAGATAAAACATGGTTCAAAAAGTTGTTATTAGTATAGATTATTAAAACAAAAAGTACCTTTACCCATAACAAAAAATAAACTATATTCAAAACATACATAGGATGGAAGTAGAGTCATACTCTATTCTTTGAGATTATATCTAAGCTGATTTTGCTTTTCATAGTTTATTTCTCTTAAATATGATTTGTGCTATTTTGATATTTAAGCAAAAAATACAGTTGTTCATATTTGACAATTTTTTTAATTTCTCAAAGAATGTATATGATGATAAAATATTCCCAAAACATATGGGCTATAACTATATTTCTGTGGGGTAATATCAGGAGATAAAACTTGAGGAAAGGTGAAGCATGTCATGAACTCATAATTATAAAACCCTGAGTCATCGCCCTTTTGGAAATGAGATGCTATTTCTGTGTTTATGGTACCCTGTCAATAGCACAGCCTCTGACAAAGTAAATTATTATCGCAATTTTATGTTTATATGGATTGACTCATGCATGACATTAGATAAGTGATAAAGCAATGGCAGTACTACCAGCAGAACAAGTATAGCTCAAAGACTAAAAGCATATACATGCACACGGAGAATCATTATAACAAACTGATTAGGGATTCATATAAAAATGTAGGAGTCATTTCATAAAATAACTTTTATTAATAAAAGATCAAAATAATTATCAGATACTTAGGGTATGTGACAATATATCTGATCGAACCTTGTTTATTCAAGTGAGCCCTTGACCCCACCCTAGCTAAATTTTAGATTATTACCAGATATCTATCTTTTAAGTTGTCAAATGTGGGCTAGATTATAATTGGCCTGTGAGGTCATCAGGCTTCTGCCTTAACTCTGGGTAGTTTAGTAACTCAAGTTTTCTTGGTCCATATTTGGCATCTAGACCCAGAAGGAACTTTTCTGTGACTCTTTGTCATCTTCCTTGTTACTGTAATGATTTTGGTCATTATTCTCACATATTGCCTAAAATTAATGAATTTAAAGCTGTTGTTCACATTTTTTCTCGACCCTCTTCCAGAATGAGTTTCCGAATCTAGCTTTCTCAAATTAAGTATTACTCTCTACCTCTAACCTGTGCTTTGAACTTTGACCAATTGGGGAAATAAATACATATTTGTAGCTATGTTTTGTCTTTACCAATTTTATCTTCTTTGTCATTTCTTAAATTTTTCTAAAAAATTGGAATTTTTTTAAAAACACCTAACTATATGTCTGCCTTACTGAAGGAGAAGAACACAGTGAAATTTCCCTCGCCTCAAACACAAAATATTAGAAATGAAACAACTTAATTTTGGAAGATATTACCTTGTTTATCCTTGAAACTAAATGAGAAAAAAGAAAGTCAATTTAACAATTTAATAGTCTGTTTTTCTTAATTTAGTTTTATTTATAATATTAAATATTTTATTTATATATATATTTTTGAGATAGCCTCATTGTGTCTCCCATGCTAGAGTGCTGTGATCACAGCTCATAGTAACCTCAAACTCTGGGACTCAAGCAATCCTCTTGCCTCAGCCTTTCGAGTAGCTGGGACTCTAGGTGCCTGCCACAACTCTGGCTGGTTTGTCTATTTTTTGTAGAGACTGGGTCTGGCTCTTGTTCAGGTTGATGAACTCCTGAGCTCAGGCAACTCACCTATCTCAGCCTCCCAGAAGGCTATACTTACAGGCCTGAGCCACCACACTCGGCCTTGTATTCTTGTTCATTTATATTTCTCCTTATCTGTTTGCACTTGACTTTAAAACTCAGCATAAGAAGTTATTCTCTTGATAAAAAAAAAAGCTTTCATTTATGAAGTAATGTTCCATAATCATTGAGTAATATGTCTAAAATTTCTTTACCTAATGTAAAATTAATTTTTATTATATAGGCTTTTGTTTTACCTATAGTATTACTCTTGCTCATGAAAGAAATAGGGTCTATTCTTTGACAGATTATAAAGACTTGTGTAGATACAGCCTATTTTTCAGATGTATGGGAAATTAGAAACAACAATTTTTATTCAGACTTCAAACCATCCCTTTTTCAAAATGGTCTGAAACTCTCTTTTCCAGCCTCTAAATATGTACCTCACCTGCCTCAGTGGTTGACAAGGACAAAAAATAAAGAGTAAATTAAAAGTCATAAGAAAAATTCATAGTAGCACTGACAATGTAGAAAGAGTGCGAAAGAGTTGTCATGTTACCGAGAGCGGCACTCTTTTTTATTCTTCTTCACAGTAAGGGAAATAAGAGACTTTTGCTTTAATGAAGAGAAGTATTATAACCATAAGAAATGAAATTTAGCAAGGACTCCTTTCTCATTGATTGAGTGGAATTTAGAGCTTTTTGACATGGTACCCTTTGGACTATCTATGTGATTTCAAAAATGCTGTTGATCCTTGTTAGGTAGGATCAATCAGAGATGATAATTAGGCAGAAGTATGCTTGAAAATAAAGTGTGCTTCTTACTTGTATCTCAAGAATGTATGGATGATAGCAAGAGCCACTGGAAAGTGGGGAAAACCCCACATTGTTTCAATTTCGTTTTATCTGGGCTATCATTCAAAATAATTGCCATTCTAGCCGGGCGTTGTGGCGGGCGCCTGTAGTCCCAGCTACTCAGGAGGCTGAGGCAGGAGAATCGCCTAAGCCCAGGAGTTGGAGGTTGCTATGAGCTGTGTGATGCCACGTCACTCTACCGAGGACGTTAAAGTAAGATTCTGTCTCTACAAAAAAAGAAAGAAATTGCCAATCTATTTTAAAATATGTGATTTTTTTCTCATAAGAAATATTTAAAGAGAAAACTCAGATACATTTCATAGAAAAAACATTAGCCACAATGCACACAATTTACTTCTAATAATGTACCTTTACTACTAGAAATTCTAGAAGCCCAGAGGCTATGATCTCATATGTTAAAGAAATTATATTCAAGAGAGCTGCCCAATTTATAGCCTACTTATATTTGAAAGCCACACTAAATTTTTTCTCCAGATTTCCAAACTCAAGAGAATTAAAACCCTGCTCTGGGAAAGTAAAGTAAATTTCCTAAATGTTTTAAGAAAACAGTGAACTGGACATATGTATTTCAGAAATGTAATTTTAAAATATAATAAATATATGGTTTAAAAAACAAACCCATCCCCATTATAGATAAAATTTACTTTAAATCCTTCACGATCATCTTTGCATAAAATTACACACTAATATTTGAAAATATACAAAGAGTTCCAGAAAGGTAGGAAGTATAAACAAATATCTCATTTTTTAATAATCTTATTTTTATATAGCTCTTATTCCCATTTTATTTTCAACACACATGTAATCCCACTTTTCTAATGAATGTACATATATTATTTAAGTCCCAGAAGACTGACAGGGTCTAGTCTAGGATGACTTGAGAGTTCTTGATTAAAGGGTTATCTACAAAGATGTGATCAGGCAGAAACCACATTGTATGGTATCGTACCGAAAGCTAGTAATAGCATGATTACATTAATACACCTGGTCCTGAAGAGATGAGAGTAGGGTCATTTGTTATCTTGCAAGACAAGATAAGGCACATTATTAGACTCTAAATACACAAATGGCCATAAGAACAGGATAATCAGACAATAGCTGAAATTTGTCTTTGAAGGGATGCTGACCTACTGAGGCAGACATACTGGGAAGGGGCTGAAGTGATCGGTGTCCCGCATTAACTCTCCTACCCTCCTAGGTCTTGCTGAGCTATATTTTGGCCAAAAGCATTGTGAAACTGAGGGACAAGTAAAACCAGATGCACTCCATAAATTCTAGCCTTTTGGGCACAGAGCAGGGCATAGGAGCCTGAAGAATGGATTTTGGGGGCAACAGGATATATCCAGCATATGTAGGCATATGACTTTTTGTCTCATTTGTTGGATTTCTATCTGCTTTAGCCAAAATACTAAATATTCTATAACTGTTAGGAAGGAGAAGAAGAAAAAAGAGTTTGGGACTTATTTATGAATTGGGGGCCAAACACTATGTTAAATATACCACAAGCGAAATAGGTAACATTATTCACAATTGACTTAGGGAAATAACGCAGAGAAAGTAAATATCTTGCTCAGGGTCCGAAAACCAGGTAGGGATATAAAGTCAGTTCCAATTTTTATCCAATTCCCAAGTAACTTGCTTTCAAACACTCATGATAAATATCTGGCCTTTGCAGCATCTCTGTTTCTTTCTTTTGACTTAGTCACATTTTTTGGACATGCCCTGATAGTTCAATTTTTGTATCTGTGTGTATGTGTGTGTATATGTATGTGTATATATATACACATTTTACATATGTATATTATACATACGAATAGTTGTTTTTTTGCTTGAAATGTTGTTCTTTATATTGAAATATTTTGAAGGTGTACTAATTGTTGCAAATACTGTAATTGTCCAAGACTATGACAATCTCTTCCATACTGGTGCAGATAACATCTATATATACATCTTATAACACTAATATTGGTCACTGTTATAGAAGTTACTATTTGTACCTTCTTCTTATTCCCAGTGCAGAGTGAGCTTCTAGTGGGCAAGGCCCAGAGAGCACCCATGAGCAAGACCAAACATGCTGTGTTGTGTACCTCCTTTTATATATTTGCAAGGGGTAGATCAGAATACATTATTTCTTCTGAAATAAGGCACTTCATTTGGGAATTCATAAAGAATAAATGTTATTATTGTCCCAATTTTGCACGTGAGAATGTTGACGTTCAGAGTGGTTACCTTTCCCGGTTTCATATTGTTAGCACGTGACAAAGGCAGCTTTCCCACTCAGTTAATGAGGTTTAGAAACCACACTTAGCCACCGTGCCTGCCACGTCTTAGAACATAATAACGAAAAGGCCAATAAACAGAAAATGAGGGTGTTAGGGAAAAGCAAAGCCAAGCTTCCGAACAGCTATGGGAAGTTGAACTTTTTGAGATGTGGTCACGTCAGAAACTCTCCCCATACTAATAATGGAAGGGTTAATTCCTAAGTTTGTGCTATGAGAAGTCATGTGAAGTCAGGGATTTTCTTGGTCCATTGCAACCAACGTTTTTTGTGAACACTTGTTAAAAAAAAAAAAAAAGAGAGAGAGAAAAGTGGTTAGGGTCTAACATAACCTAATTTGCATAGCTAATAGTGCAACTTCAACACAGCAATCTAATGTAGGGAGAGATACTATTCTACCCTGAAGAGCAAATGCTTACTCTCGCTAGCAGTCAGTTTTGACTTTGGGTACAGTCCTGATGAACAGCCACCTCAGTGCTCCATTAAGCTAGATGGCAGAGGAGGCAAAGTTCTGCCATAGCTCTGACATGGATGGAGGATGACTTAGCACAGCACTCATTCCTTCTTTCTTACTGTTTCCATCTCATAAGCTCACAATAGTTGTCAGATGCTGAATGCCATGAACTGTCCTGGGTGGTTAAATTAAACATTAAACATTTCAGGAAGTGAATGCAGTTTGGTATGAGTGGTATATAGGGTGTGTATATGCAATAAAAGGAAGTGAGTGTGAACAGGTAGGAAATAGAACAAAGACTGTGAAATTTGAAAATCAGTCCATGCTGTTGAGACTTCATTCTGCAAAGACTTCATTCTGTAGACAAGGTGGAACTTTATTATTCTATTTTATAGTAACACACTAATATGAACAGAATTTCATTTTTAATATGTCACAATGGGTGCAATAAATTAAAGGGATTAATAGTTGCAACAGGGAGAATTTGGGGAAATTTATAAAAAAATCCAAATATGAGATAACCATGATGTGTGAGCCGTTCTGCAAAAAAAATGTCAATGATTGAGGGGTGGCACCTGTGGCTCAAAGGAGTAGGGCGCCAGCCCCATATGCTGGAGGTGGCGGGTTCAAACCCAGCCCCAGCCAAACACTGCAAAAAAAAAGAAGGGGGGACTGAGGCGGAGCAAGATGGCGGACAAGTAACAGCTTCCTTGCGGCTGGGCACAGTGAGACTGGGGAGAGAGGAATTCAGGCATCTCTGCCAGGTGGTATCTGCCCAGAAACTTCCCTTTGGGAACACAGGGAGACAGCGTGAGGCTTCTGGACACCTTGAAGAAGGCTAAAGCCGCGGAGATTGGGCAAGTGGTTGCGTCTGTTCATTCGGTCTGATCCTATTGGCGGCTGTGGGTGGGGCAGCAGTGGGACTTCAGGCTGGAAGGGTCTTGCCTGTAAACCGTTTGGGTTTCTTTTGGACTTGGCACTTGGTTGAACTGCCTTGGGAGAACCTGGGCAGGAGTGTGGGGTTTTTTGAGTGTTGCCTGGGGCCCCAGACTGGGCCACCAAGCCAGACAGAGCTGCCAGTGTTTGGTGGTGG
>CAUYON010132436.1:0-12987 GCA_963573935.1 Arctocebus calabarensis
AACAATAAAGGCTGCAACCAAAAAAAAAAAAAAGAAAGAAAAGAAAAATGGCCGGACGTTGTGGCGGGCGCTTGTAATCCCAGCTACTTGGGAGGCAGAGGCAGGAGACTCGCTTGAGCCCAGGAATTGGAGGTTGCTGTGTGCTGTGTTGCCATAGCACTCTATCCAGGGTGACAGCTTGTGGCTCTGTATAAAAAAAAAAAAAAAAGAAAAAAAAAAAAAGAAAGATGCTAGCAAACAAGAGACTGCCCAAAGTGAAGTATTTTGTAACATATTCTCTCTGTTGTATGCTATTGGTCAAAAACACTAATCCTTGTAAAATGTGGGAGGATATTCCACAAGAATTGCTGTCTTAGATGGAGGTGAGGGACTGGAGGTGTAAGGGTGAAATATCAGCCATGGTGGAGGTGTAAGGATAAAATATCAGCCCTGGATAGCTGGTGTGTGTGAAAGGGTAAGCATGACACAACAGAATGGTGAAAGAAGGGATCAGGCATGGATAGATATGCCAGCATCAAGAAATACTCTTTAAAAACAATATTATAACAGAGTCATGATTTGCTAATGTGTCTCTCACTCTGGTAGTGGAGGTGAACATGCCTTTTCCTCTTTTCCATATATATCCCAAAATACTAAGGCTATTCAATTGGTCATATGCACTCTTCTTTTATTCATATATATTAATCTTTCTCCAGAGTTTTTCTTTTTAACTTCAACCAGTTCATAAATTAACTTCATAAAAAGGAAAGTTTTAGGTCTTTACTTAAGAGATTTAATACCTAAATTATGACTTAGAATTTATATACAGAGTATAAAACTTTTTACCACTTAGTGAATCCTTTATGCCAAAGGAAAGTAATGGATTATTAGGGAAATATTAAGTCCTGGGAAGGAACCAAATGATAAGAAAAGAAAAAGAGAAAATTTTAGCTCTTTACATTAATAACTACCAGAAAGGGGAGACAGTCAATGAATAATAGCTCTTTCCCTGGGAAAGATGATGGGGAACTCATTCATAGCTGACTGCCAAAAGATTAAAAAATGATGCGAATCCATATACTGTGATTCTTGTCTTGGTCTTAACCATAATTTTTTGGACAAATTTTTTTTTAGCCTACCTAAGCCTCAGTTTGATAATCCCTAAATCGGATATTATTTGTTTGACTTAACCTCACAGAGTTGATGTCTATCTTAAACAAGACACTTCATGAACACTATTCTAGAAAAGTGAATGGATAGTTATAAACACCTCTTCTAGTAGTCAATACACATGCATTTTCCTCAATTTCAGAAAAAAGCAGCATCCTATACTTATACAGAGAAAGAAATCAGTAGAATAGTTCATCTTTAGGCCTTTGTACTGTATTTTCACTTTGACTGTCTGATACAGGGTCAGGTTGACTCTGTTACCTGTTACATCCACTTTTGGAGACAAAACAGGTAATAATTGCTACTGGCAATTGTGAATATATGGAAATATTTTGAAACTCATCTCCACTCTCTCCTAAGAGCAACTACAAAATGAAGCAAATGTCTCCTTTGTAGGTTAATGACCTTCCCTGAGCTGCTCCAAACACCAAATGCACACTTTCTCGCAGAAGGTAGAAACAAGCATGTGGCAGCCTTTAGCTACTCACCAAGGGGAAAGAACACTTGTTGGAGAATGATTTCAAACCCTTCTGACGCCTTGCGTGAAGGTAGAGTTTATTTGATTTTCACTTCCACGTGACCTGTCAGACACAATCTAAGGAAGTGGGACTCAAATCAAGGCAGTCCTTCCTTTCATCTGGCAAAGGAAAGCAATAAGGAAGCAATTTAAAGACAGAGAAAATTTATCCATCCATACATGAGATATATCTTCATCCAAAAGAATACTGCATGTTTTTGCCTAAGTGCATGCAGCATATACTTATTAAGTTTGTTGCAGGGAGATTCTACTTTTGTGGCAGCCATGAAATCATGTTGACAGAAGGAAAGTTTCTAAGTTGCAGAACAGATTCCAGTATCCCAGCACCCTTTTTTTGTGGAGTGTTTGCCTTAGGAATAGCCCCTTATGGAAAGTGAACCAAGCTTCATTCGTGAAGCCAACCCAGCATGACGTTGTGGTGTTGGTAAAGCAAATTTTCAGCCTCTTTTTGTGTCTCTCTCAACAAATATTTCTCCACATATTTTCCTCATCAAGTACCCAGGCAGGGAGATATACATATACCTTCAAGCTCTGTACATAGGTGCCCTTTGGACATTTTCATTTTGTGGGAATGGGAGTATGTTTACAAAAGGTCTGATATACTTCCTGTAGTCAGGAAGATATTTGGGGGTCTTTCTAGGAATCCCCTCAAATGACATCACTGAAGTAGGACTACTATTTCTTTGGCTCTTACAATATAACATACTGTGTTAGATGCTTTATTTATAATGTCCTATTTGATCAACATATTTATAAAGGGGTATTACTGTGATTGCCATTTCATAGATGACAAAACAGAGGTCTGAGAAGATTTGAGTATGATAAACAAGATCACATAGTTCATGGGAGACATGGTATTTAACTCTAAGGTGTAAACATTATATTAAGCCATTCTCCTCAGAAAATAGCAATTACTTATCTCCCCTAACTAAAAGAGGAGAAGAATGGCCTCAAAAGGTTTATTATATCTAAAGAAAAAAGATTGTTCTTACCTCAAGACTTTCCAAGGCAACAGAATTGCCAACCAGATATCTTCACAACACAATAACTAACTTCTGTTGTATTGATAGTAAAGATGTTGATATTATACCGTCTAAAACTATCTTTATCTAAATGGGAAAAGAGCAAGTTTATCTGGCCATAGTCATTTACTCAACAAATACTTCCTGTGTGTCTACTATGTATTACTCACTTTTTAATGTGGTGTGAATGTGGGAGGGAAAAACATGTACAATTCCTTCCCTTATGAATTATATATTTTAGTGAGGAAAGACAAAAAATAATATAATTAACTGAATTATACTGAATGTTAGCAGGTGATCAGTGCCATGAAAAGCAAAGTAGGGTAGAGAGAATAGGAGTATAAATGGAGTTGTATAATTATAAATGGAGTCATCAGCAAAGACCTGAGAAAGTTACATTTAGCAAAATAAAGGAGCTAGTGCTTGATATGGTGAGAACATATGGTGAAAAATAAATATTCACTAATATTATTATTTTGTTGTGGTTATGTACTATACCAATTTATATTTTAAAAACAATTTACCTTTTTCAAGACTCTTTTATATGTTATCCCAATAGATTTTCACAAAATCCATATGATGTCAGGGGGGCTATTTGATATTTTTGGTAGCCCTCCTTGAGGTAGAAGAAAACTGAACTCAGAAAAACTGACATACTTAAGTCACACAATGAGTTAATGATGGAACCAGAGAAGGAATGGAGGATTCTGACTTAAAAGTTCAGTATACTTACTACTTTTCCGTGGTTTTATGTTCTTATCTTTTCCAACAGAAGATGCCAAACTCTCATTTTATGTCTGATTGTTTACATAAATGCATTTTCAGACACACACGGAAGCTCTAAGGAACAAAAAAAAAATCTCAGCAATGGATTGTTAAAAAAAACTGAAATTGTGAATCTAATTTCAAGATGTATGAGTAAATATAGATATAGGCCAATAACTTAGTTTTACTAAGGAAACCATAGCCCAGAGAAGGAATGTGACTTGTCCACTCAAGTAAGTAGTAATAGTAGGAAAGTTGAGGCCAGACCTTAACTATTCTGACTCTCCATATAGTACTAATTCAAATCATCAGAATGAATATCCCAATTATCTCCCCTAGATTCAGCATTTAAGGACATTATTTTACTTATGGCAAATAGAATTTGTTTCAAGACAATCAAACTCTTACATAATACTGACAACAGGAAGGGTCTTGTTAGAATCAATGTATATTTTTATTTTTAGAATCTAAAATTCATTACAAAGTCCACATATACAAATTATTGCTGAAAGGGTATGCCTTAATTTCCCCACAAAGCCTACATTGGCTAAGAGTTCTAAACTTAAGCAGCTCACTATAGCTTTCAACAAGTCTTTGTAAAGTGCCTACTTACTGTGTGCTTATAACAGTAATGAGAAATCTTCAACATATAAGAAGAGTATAAAAAATATGCTCTTGTCTAGTTATGTGACAGTGATCAAGTCCTTATGCCTGTGTAGATTAATTTTTCCATGAAGATATAATGAGCAAATATCAGAATCCTCTCTATAGCCCCTTCCAGCTGAAAGAGTACATAAATCTCACACTATACCCATCTCTTAGAGCTCATGATCTTCTCCTACCTCCAGATCTGTACTATTCATAGTCATCCCCAACTTAGTTGATGGCACCACCATCATTCTAGCTGTTCAGGGTGAAAATTTGGAGTCATCTTTAATGGTTTTCACTCTTAGATCCCACATCCTAGCTGTCAGGAAATTAGGTTGACTCTACATTAAAAATCTTTCTAGAATCCAATATTTCACATTTTAATTACTACCACTCCAGTCCTGAGACAAATTACATCTTGCCTGGATTAGTATACTACTATTGTTATTGTTATTATTATTTTAAGACAGGGTCTCACTCTCACCCTGGGTAGAATGCCCTGGCATCATAGCTCACAGCAACCGCAAAATTTTGGGCTCAAGGGATCCTCTTGCCTCAGCCTCCAAAGTAGCTGAGTCTACAGGCACCAGCCATAATGCCCAGCTAGTTTTGTCTATTTTTAGTAGAAACAGGGGTTTAGTTCTTGGTCAGGCTGGTCTCAAACTCCTAATCTCAGGTGATCCTCCTG
Organism: Arctocebus calabarensis; assembly: GCA_963573935.1. Classification (NCBI taxonomy): domain Eukaryota; kingdom Metazoa; phylum Chordata; class Mammalia; order Primates; family Lorisidae; genus Arctocebus; species Arctocebus calabarensis. Next base: position 4,811 of record CAUYON010132436.1, read on the forward strand.
CCTCAGAGTAGATAGATAGGATTACAGGTGTGAGCCACTACACCTGGACACTATAATATTATTTTAACTCGTTTCCCTTCTTCCCACCTTGCTCTCTTTAAGTCTTTTTTAAACATAGGAGCTATAGTGATTTCTTAAAATAAAAAGCAGATAATTTTCAATTTCAGGGTAAAAACCAAGATCTTGATAATGACCTCTCAGATTTCCTGATCTAATTCCTGTTACCTTACTGACCTTATTTACTACTTCTGTCCCCTTTGCTAAATCTAGTCAAACCAAAGAAACCTCCTTTATTTCCTCTAAAAATATTTATTAAGGCATAAACTCATGTAAAATGAAGTACATAATTCATATAAAATTAACTAAATATAAAATAGCCGGGCGCTGTGGCGGGCGCCTGTAGTCCCAGCTACTAGGGAGGCTGAGGCAAGAGAATCACTTAAGCCCAAGAACTGGAAGTTGTTGTGAGCAGTGTGACGCCACGGCACTCTACCCAGGGCGATAAAGTGAGACTCTGTCTCTACAAAAAAAAAAAAAAAAATTAACTAAATATATTTAATGTGTACATTTAATGAATTTGTACATATGCAAGCATCTGTAATAGCATAACCACAATCAAGGTAACAGACATATCCATCATCTTCCAAAGTTCCTCATTGTTTCTTCTCAAGCTAATTTAAGACTCAAAGTCATCACACTGGACAGAGTATTTCCTCTGACTGAAACATTCTCTTCACCACTGCATAATCGCCCAGATCAGCAGCATTCAGCTTCACCTGGGAAACTGTGAGAACTGTAAATTCTTCAGCTCCCATCAAAGACCAACTGAATCAGAAACTCTGCGCAGAAGACCCAGCAACATGCTTTTTAAATTTTGGATTAAGATGGGGGGAGATACAATTAGATGATATAATTTGCATTTGTAAAGTTCATGTTATGTAAATGATTCAATTTGGACAGGACAAAGACAAACCTAGGAGCCAAGGGCATGACTGTGACATGCCTCTATTCAGCTCACAGTTGCCAGTGAGTAAGCATGAAAAGTGTGCACTAGTCGTCAGAAAGTTCTGCACAAGTCTGCGGAAAGTTCCATACACTTTTCTATCCAGGGAAACAATAGTGGCAAAGGGCCAAGCAGCAGTTAGACAATCATGACATCAGTGTACACAGTTATGGCTATATAAAGAACACATGACATCTTCAGGGAAAACTGTAGACAAGAAAGAATAAATAACTCCACCTTGCGCCACACTCCACCCATTGGGGTTTCCCACACAATCTACACATTTGGTTCTCCTGCAAACGTTCCTGTTCAAATAGTGTGGAACACTGCATCCAAATACCACAGTAGCGATATAAGCCACAACAACACACAACGAGGGAGCAAGTCATGATGAATACATTAACTATTGCTACTGGCAAACCACTGGCAGGGGAAGCCTGCCACTCCTGTAGAGGGGACTCCAGTTAGGTGTGTAATACTCTGGATCTCCTGCACTAGAGAATTTAAAGCCTGACTGATATTATGGTGTTCATTAGGAATGTACACAAAACAGTATGTGCCCAAAAGGGCACACATACCACCCTGAGAGGCAGTGAGCATATCCACAGCCATGCAATTCTGCAGCACTACCTTTCACATTTCGTACACTTCTGTATCCAACAAGATTAGAGCCTCATGAGTATCATTTAATGCCCTAGTGGTATGCATGCCAAGTACCATTATTTCCCATTGGCTGTCTATAGTGGCCCCTTGTGTTGAAAAGCGGGCTAAGGGGTAGAGTCATTAAGTGGTTCTTTTCATCCAATGTTTTTTCTTATATTCATCCCAGTTCATAATCACCTGTCCAAAATGAGGTGTATCTTGACAGGCAAGTCTGGCCATCCCCAGGTATAGTGGCCAGTCCAATTGGCTGGCAGGTAAAGCCAAACATGGTGCCTATAGACAACCCCAAGGTAGAGGGAAAGCACCTGTATGGTGGATGGGATTACTCCAAATCTTTTCATGAGGCTCATTGTGACAAAGAATTGAGGATGTACCTCAATTCCATGTATAAAAAGGCACTCGACACACACAGCTGTGAAGTCTGCTGACTCCATGGTCTCTGCAGTCAGCCAGCCTATGCCATCCCATATGGAATAACCAGTCTATGGTTATGAATGGTTCACTTCCTCACATACTAAAGACAAGATTAATTATTTTATGTTGTTCCACAGTGTAGTGGAATCAGCTTATGTTCATTTCCACAACATGACAAGTTGCTGGCATGGGCTTGCTTTCCTGTGGAAATCATCACTAACTGTGATGGGCAATTCAGAACAAATGCAGCAAGTTGACTGATTGGAGATCAAAGACACTATGTGGAATATGGAATGTGCTCTGTCCACCAATGCATTTGTCCATATTACACTATGGATAAATAGAAAGAAAGTTTATAGGTACCAACAACGGGAGATCACACCACTCTGTGGGTACACAGGCTAGACATCCATCCATTAACAGAACCATGGATGCCAACAGTGGCTGGCCTGGCTTTTCATACCATACCTGGATAGCATACAGGGCAGGGTCAACATGTAGTAAAAGGGGAGAATACATAATGGGCCATAAATAAGGTAATAACAAAAGTGTCTTTGAGGTTATTATCCCTGGGCCCTTGTCCTAGATGAAACATTTGTGCTACTGGTGGCCAAGTTCCTGTGACCCATGGGGTAACATACAGGTCCACTTCTAGGTGTTTACCCCATGGGGTCAAAAAAGCCACCCACCACATGTGAGGGGCTTTACTATCCCAGAGACATGTCCATATGGCCCACTGACCACATACTAAGCCCACTGGGGCAGGTAACAGCATTCTGCCCTGACACCCAAAACCTGGTTTAAAGAGAATGTCTTTCATTCTCACTTGCAGTTGAACGGGTATGACTGTCCTTTGGAGAACAGCCTTCATGAGGGCCACGCCCCCCTTTCAGCTCTGCTCATTCAGTACACGCAGTACAGTCCATAGCTTCTTAGTCCACCCAGCCAAGGAGTGACTTGGATTAGTGGAATAAAATCCCTGTTTCAATAGTCCATTATTGTATCCTACAATCCTGACAACTTGAGGGTGGTACAGAGCATGTTAAGACCATTCAGTGCCCATGTACTTGCCCTAATGATGCACCTTGATTCCTGTGAGGTATGTCCCATTATCACTTTCTATAACCAATGGCCGGCCAAAGCAGCACAAAGTCATTACAAGGCTTTTAGCACAATGTGCTGGTCTGGGTGGTAGACCAAAGAGGCATCCAACAATCTGGTAGCTGCATCAACAAAAGTTAGTACATACTTATACCCCTCAGAAAGGAGGAGAGGGCTGATAATGTCTACCTAGCAGCATATTAGAGGGACCCAGTCTCTTATCACCTGGCCTCTAGAAGCCACTGGTTTCCATGGATGTTCTTGAGAGCATACTAAACACTCTGCATGAGTTGTCAACAAGTTTTATGCCTTGCTTTGGCCCACATAGTCTTTTCTCCTGCATGTAACAACATCCCATGCAACCACTGTGCCACATCCTCCTAGGGCAATGGTTCTCAACCTTCCTAAACCTGCGATGTATTGTCATTGTTACAAAGGGGTCATGACCCACAGTTTGAGAATTGCAGTCCTAGGGGCTGTTTCCATCCAGCAGATTTTCACTAGAGTATCTTCCTCATTGTTGCCAGGGAATGCCAATGGCACATTCCCAGTAACATGATAAATAGTCACTTATTTCTGGTGTACCATGTCCCACAGGTCCTTTCATAAGACTTGTCACCACAAGGGTCTATGCATAACCGTTGGCTTATCTGCAAGGTGGCTATCTACATAGTTAAGCCTCAAAAGACTGCCTAGATGGCAGTTCATATTACTAGTGGTGAGGGCTTGTTAGCTACTACTAGCCAAACAGCTCTCAATTCTGTCCACTGACTGCTCATTCCAGTCCCTGTGTTGAACCAGATTATCTCTGACTGTGAGTGGAATGCTTTTGCATCCAGCGTCCTGGTTGTCCTTGGCTGGATCCATCTGTACAATAAGTATATACTGGTCTTCAGGCATGCCCTTCTCAAAATGGGCTGTCCACCACCTGCATTTTCTGTGCCTATAGGTCTGTTATAGGGCCTAGAACTTCCTACAATTTGGCTGCAATAGTCTCATACTCTCTGAGTATAATATCATAGATCTCTCCGATGCTGTTAAGTATGTGTCCCATTTTCCTAGGGTTGGGATTTGGGCAGTGCCACTGTGTGGTCACACAGTCCAATCACACACTCTGCTTTGGGGTACACAGTACATACCATTGCTGGAGTGCTGACTATCAGGGCGATGTACACAACAGCAAGCTGTTTTTCTATTAAGGAGTACTGGTGCTCTACTCTCTTCCACAGTTGGGAACAAAATCAAATAGGCTGCCACAAACATTCTGTGTGCTGCCACAGTATCCATCCAAACCTCTTAAGAGTAACATGGACATCTAATTCACAAGGATGCCTAGAGTCATATACATGGAGAGTCTAGTCTGGATCATTCTCACAGCAAGTTCGTTATCTCTAAAGGCTGCCTGTGCCTCCTCTATCCATTCCCATTAGGCTTCCTTCAAGATCAGGCCACATAGTGGGTATAAAAGTTGTGTTAGATGGGTAATAAATGTCCTCCAAATACCCCAGAAGGCTTAAGAATACCTGTAACTGTTTCATGGTCATTGGTGTGGGGTAAATTTGTATTTTGTAGATAACAGCATTAGGAATAACTTTTGTCTTAGTCGCCTAGACAACCTCCAACAACTTGACAAATAATTCAGGTCCTGGCACCTTAGTGTTGCTGACTGCCTAGCCACAATTTTGCAAATGAGTCAGCAAAGAAGGTGCATCACTCTCCAAAACTTCAAGAGAATCACTGGTTAATATTATATCATTGATATAATGATACACGTACATGGCCTCTGAAGGTCCCATTAGGCCAAATCACCAGTCACCAGGCCAGGACAGAGAGTGGGGTTATACAGGTACTCTTGTGAGAAGAGAGTGACTATCTACTGTCACCCTTCCCATGCAAATGCAAATTAATCTTGACTATAGCAGTAGCAATAGAAAAGAAAGTATTTGCCAAGTCAGCCACATAAGGATATGTTTCCCGTTCTTGAATTAGTCTGTCCATCAGGTCTGCTATTGATGGCACTACTGCATGCACTGGAAGTATCATTTTACTCATCTGGTAATCAATGTACATGAGCCAAGAAATGTCTTGACTTCCGTACTGACCACACTAGGAAATTATAAAGGCTGTCTTGTGGGCACACAATACCAAACCCTTTCTAATTCTAACATGTGCTTTTTATCTCCTCATGACCACCTGAAATCTTGTATTGTTTTGCATTAATTACCCTGTAGTGCACTGGTAATTGCAATAGGGGGTGTACAACATGCCCATGCACCACTGCCTTGATAACTCTCATCTACATGTGGAATTCTTCTACTGTCATATGCAGCCACAAATCCTGTAACACATCTACCCTAAGAATATACTTGGATATGGGGAAAATGTACACTTGGTATTTCCTTAGGGGGAAGTGCCCAATGCCCAGTGGAAACTCAACGGGCTTTACTCATATAGTCTGGTCTTCCTATCTGGCAATGGCAACTGGGGGTCCTGGCAACTTGTCAGGGTTACCGTGCAGCAAATAACATTCTGCTCTAGTGTCAACCAGGGCTAACACACATTGCACATTATTAGTGGACCAGTGTATTTCAAGTTCCACATGAGGTCTCCAGCCCCTGCCTTCCTTCTCTGGGTGATTTCCTTAGCCTGCCTCCTATTCAAGGTGAAAGCAAGATTCAGGGTCCACCTCTGTCTCTGTCTGATCCATGTGGGAGTCTTTCAGGCACATGACCTGAATAGGTGACCTCTTCCCTTTTCTGGGTCTCGTTCCTTTTTTCCCTGGTGTGTCAGGGCTTGAAATTGCTGCTATGGTTTCAGTTTCTGCCAGGAGTTTCACTCACATCTATATATATTAACTCTTAGGGGCTCACCATTCCCTGTGACCTTCTCTGTCTTCTTTTTTGCTGTTCTATGTCCTTCCTTTATCTAATGGTTTTGGCTCTCCCAAATCAGCTATGGTGCTGGTAACATCGTTTATAGGTCTGCATACATAGGGTGCCAGGATTGCTACCAAAGACCCAAACACAGAGGACACTATACTTTGCAGCAACATATCCCTTATCCATGCCTTGAACAGCTCCTCATCAGGGCCCCAAGTATTCAAATTAACCATGGTGTTAGGTACACCTAGCTCTCATAACACCTGTTACAATTCTATATATGATTGCTACTTGATTACTGAAGTGGGTAGGCCACCAGTGTTTGCCCACACTCTGTGGACTGTAGCCATCACCCAATTTGACAGCAAGTGAGTGCCCTGACCTTACCAGCAGTTATTTTGGAGACACTGCCACAGAGAGGAGTGGGTAGTTACTGAAACTAGTTTTCCCATTTCTTTCTCATCTAAAACAATACCATCCACCACAAGGGCAGACACCAACTGCAACATCCAGACAGCAAATGACTTATTAGGCTTCTGCCTGAATGGCCTTCCCAATTGCACCAATTTTGTCTGCATATACGGAAGGAAAGAAGAGTGTTGCACTACCTGAGAAGCTCCACCAAGAAGATATTCTGGGACCCTAGGATGTTGGGTTTTCCCCTTCTGGTTACCACCAGCCACATCTGGAAATACAGCACTTAATGTTCTTGGTAGGAGGAGGAGGACTCTGCTACTGTAACAGCCCTTCAAGAGGTAGTCAATCTCTTCTAGTGAAAGCCTGCTGCCACTCTTCTGCCAATTCTTCTTCTAGTTCCTGAACATGAGTTATCTCCTGGGGGGGGGGTCACCTCAGTTTCAGCTCACAGGACTGAAAGGAACACCTAACAGCTCCCACAGTCACACAGGTGTTTTTTTTTTTTTTTCTTAAATGTCTCTCCAAGGGGTGTTAAGAGCTTTCCCCCCTGACTGTGGAGCCCTATCTACTTCAGGCTGTTGTCAGGGAGTGCCCAGGACGACAGTAGGCTCCCCACCACTCCACACCTGAGTACCACATACTTCACATGAGCCATCCTTCTATCTTGCCTCCATATTAGTCTGAAAGGACTTCTGTCAAACTGCACTGTTATGCAAATGTCCGATTCAGACAGGCCAAAGAACTTAGGAGCCAAAGGCTGGTATAACATGCGTTTATTCAGCTCATAGCAGCCACTAAGCAAGTATGAAAAGTCTGCACAAGTGTAGTCCTGTAAACTTTTATATCCAGGGGGAACAATAGTGGCAAAGTGCCAAGTAGCAGTTACATAATTATGACATCTGTAGCGTACACAGTTATAGCTATATTAGAAAAACACAGTGCCTTTTGGTGGAACTGTGGGCTAAGTGAGGAGGGCTAAACCAAGAAGGGACTTTAAGAAAGGGACTTCAGCAAAGGTGGCAGGAAAACCTGGCTTGCTGAACCAGGAAGTCAAGGAGACCCATAACAATGTTGGTATGAAGTAACCTAGGTAACCAATGAACAATAGAAAGTGAAAATACATGATCAATAGAAAAAGGCAATAATTCTTCAAGGTACGAGGGAGGACAATGAAAGACTTGCAGCCAATTTCAAATGGAGAGAGTATTTAATACCCCTGTATCCCCTTGCATCTTGTCTCTCTCACCTTTTTTCCTTCATGAGAAGGACCCACTTCGAATTCTCTTTGGAAGTGCCCTAAACTTTGTCTTTGTTCTTCCTAAATGAAATCTCTGTTTGTTACCCTGAAACTTGTGTAAGAAACTTTTACTTTCTAATACTGCTTCCATTGCTTTGGGGGTCCTCCTCATGAAGTATTCACCCAGGCCAATACTTTCAAGAGTGTTCTCCGCACTTTCTTCTAGAATTTTTATAGTTTCATGTCTTATGTTTAAATCTTTAATCCAGTGTGAGTCTATCTTCGTTAGTGGTGACAGGTGTGGGTTCAATTTCAGTCTTCTATAGGTCGCCAGCACCAGGTTTCCCAGCACCATTTGTTAAATAGGGAGTCTTTTCCCCACTGAATGTTTTTTAACTGACTTGTCAAAGATCAAATAGCAGTAAGTATTTGGGTTTATCTCTTGGTTCTCTATTCTGTTCCA
>CAUYON010132437.1:0-17136 GCA_963573935.1 Arctocebus calabarensis
CCCCTCCCCTCCCCTCCCTTTCATGTATAGCATGGAATACTATGCAGCCTTAAAGAAAGATGGAGACTTTACCTCTTTTGTGTTTACATGGATGGAGCTGGAACATGTTCTTCTTAGCCAAGTCTCTCAAGAATGGAAGAAAACGTATCCAATGTACTCAGCCCTAATATGAAGCTAATTTATAGCTTTCATATGAAGGTTAAAGGGACTATCTCTTCTTAAAGCCTGAAGTAGTCCATTGTGTGTCTCTCACAGTTTCTTTATTTATCAATGGACACTTCAGTTGTTTCCATGTCTTGGCTACTATGAATAATGCTGCCATGAACATCTAAGCACAGCTATCTGTAGGAGCTTCCAACTTCATTTCCTTTGATTATATACCCAGCAGAAGTATTGCCGGTTCTATGGCGATCCTATCTTTAATAGGTTAGTGAAACAGCATACTGATTTTCATAACTGTAAAAATTAATATCCCAAACAACAGTATGTGACTTTTCTCCATACCCTCTCTAAAACTTACTCTTTTTTCTTTTTGATATAAGCCATCCTAATAAGTGTTAAGTGATATTATGGCTTAGATTTGCATTTTCCTCATGAATACTGATGTTGAGCCCCTTTTCATATTCTCATTGGCAATTGGCATGCCTTCTTTGGAAAAATATGTCTATTCAGATAGTTTGCTCACTTTTTAAATTGGATTATTTGTCTTTTTACTATTGAGTTTTGTGAGTTCCTTAATGTATTTTGAATATTAACCCCTTAACAGATATATGCTTTGCAAATACTTCCTCACAATCTATAAGCTGCATTTGATTTGTTGTTGACTGTTCCTTTTGCTATGTAGAAACTTTTAGGTTTGATATGGTTCCTCTTGTTTCATTTTTGCCTTTATTTCCTGAGATTTTGATGTAATATAAAAAAAATCATTGCCAAGGCTATTATGAAGGAGTTTTCTCTGTATATTTTCATCTAGGAGTATTATTGTTTCAGTTCTTATGTTTAGGTCTTTATTTGATTTTCAGGGTTTTTTTTGTGTGTGTATAGTGTAAGAGAAGAGTTTATTTTTGACAACCATTTCTTGAAGAAACTATCCTTTCCTCATGTGTCTTCTTGGTGGATTTGCCCAAAATTAATTGATTGTATTTACCTAGTTTTTTGGGGGGCCTTCTATCCTGTTCCATTGGTTTATGTGTCCCTTTTTATGACAGTACCATACTGTTTTTATTACTACAGTTTGTAATATAATTTGAAATCAAGAAGTGTGTATCTCCAACTTTGTTTTTCTTTCTCAAGATTGCTTTGGCTGGCTATTTGGACTCATTTGTGGTTTTTAATGAATTTTAGAATTTTAGAATTTTTAGAAAGATCTCTCTGAAAAATACCTGGTGGGATTTTTATGGGAAATGCATTTGTATGTGTACAGTTGGCTCCTCATATGGGTGGGTTCCATAGCCTCCAATTCAAGCAAGCATGAATAAAAAATAATTAGGAGAAAACGCAATGCAGTATAACAACTATTTATATGAAATTTATATTGTATTAGGTATTATAAGTAACCTAAAGATGATTTAAAATATATTGGAGGATGTACACAAGCATATTTACCTACTATGCCATTTTGTAAAAGGGAATTGAGCACCTTTGAACTTTATTTTTTTAGACACAGAGTCTCACTTTATCGCCTTCAGTGGAGTGCTGTAGTGTCACAGCTCACAGCAACCTCCAACTCCTGGCCTTAGGCAATTCTCTTGCCTCAGCCCCCCAAGTAGTTGGGACTACAGATGCCCACCACAATGCCCAGCTATTTTTTGCTGTAGTTTGGCTGGAGCCAGGATCAAACCCACCACCCTCGGCATATGGGGCTGGAGCCTTACCCACTGAGCCACAGGCGCCACCCACTTTTGAACTTTGTTATACACAGGTGTTCTAGAATAATCCCCTGTGGATAACAATGGACACATATATACCACTTTGGGTAGTGTGGACATTTTAATAATATTAATTCTTCCAATCTATATACAGGGTATATCATTCTATTTATTTTTTCTTCTTCAATTTCTTTCATCAATGTTTTATAATTTGCAGTATACTGATATTTCAATTCCTTCGTTAAATCTATTCCTAAATATTTTATTCTTTCTGATACTATCATAAATGGGGTTATTTTATTGGTTTCTTTTTAAATAGATCCTTATTTGCATAAAGAATAATGGATGGCACACATGGTCATATAGAGTAGTGCAATGGACTTCGGAGACTCAGAAGAATGGAGGCTCTCAGGGAACAGGTGGATCAAAAATCTCTTATCAGGTACAATGTATACTATTTGGGTGAAAAGTGCAGTAAAAGCGCTGACTTCACCTTATGCACTTCATCTATATATCAAAAAACCACTTTTATTGCCTAAATCTATTGAAATTAAAAAAAAGAAATGCACTTGATTCTTATATTGATTTTGTATACTGTGACTGTACTAAATTCATTTATTCTAACAGTGTGTATGTATGTATGTATATATGTATGTATGCATGTGTATACAGAGTCTTTACTGTTTTCTGCACAGAGCATAATCTCATCTGCAAAGAGGGATAATTTTCTTTCTTTCCGATTTGGAGCTCATTTGTTTCTTTTTCTTATATAATTGTTCTTGTTAGTACTTCCTATATTATGTTGAATAGAAGTGATGAGAGTGGGCATCCTTGCCTTGTATGAGAATGTAGAGGAAAAGCTTTTAGTATTCTCCCCCTGATCATCATATTAGTTTAGGGTTTTCATAAGTAGCCTTTATTACATTGAGAAAATTTCCTTCTATACCACTTTTGTTGTAATATTTTAACACAAAAAGGATATTAAACATATTCAAGTGCTTTTTCTGCATCTATCCAGATGATCATATGTTTTTGTCTTTCATTCTGAGAATGTGTTATCTTACATTGACTGATTTGCATGCTGTGAACAATCCCACTTGGTCATGGTTTATTATCTTCTTGATGTGGTGGTCAATTGTTTTACTAATATTTTACTGAATGTTGTTTACATGTATGTTCTTCCTAGGTATTGGTGTGTAGTTTATTTTTATTTTTTTTCCTTGCAGTATCTGTCCAGCTTCGTTATTCAGAGTAATGCTGGCTGAACAAAATGGCTTTGGAAGTATTCCCTCTACTTCTATTTTGTGGAAGATTTTATTAAAGATTTGTATTAATTCCTCTTTAAATATCTGGAGAAAATGGGGAGCAGTAGGTCAAAAGATACTTGCAGCTATGCAGAATGAATGAGTCTAGAAATATGTTTAACATGATGAGTATAGTTAATATTGCGTGGTATAAAGAACACTTATTAAGAAAGGATGTTTTAAGTGTTGTTTCCACACACAAAATTGTAACTATGGAAGGTAATAACTAGTATAGTTTTCTTTAGTGTAATCATCACCATGTCTATGTATAGCATAATATCATGTCATATATTTTAAATATATACAGTAAAATAATAAAAACTAAAACTATAAGAGTTAACATATATTATTATATTTAAAATGATAAAAATTAGATTCAATGCTTGAAAAGTCAAAGGTAATACATAGCTTAAGATGAAATTTTACCTCTTAGGAAGTTCCCTCCAAAACTGATCCAACAACAAACTATAAATATACAATTAAGGATTGTATAATTTAAAATAATAATAAACTTCAAATTAAATTTGACATTTTTTTCTGCACAAATGAAATGAGGTTAATATAATGGGTACAGTCAACATAATTTAGAAGGCCATTATAGCTGAATTGCTTCAAATACATTTCTGCTCAGTTTTTATCCTTTTCATAAAGTTGATTTATGAAGAAATATGTAAGCTAGAGTAGTCCACTAAAGTATGCTTTTTTTATATAATTATTTCACACAAAATAGTTATTGACCATATGTATTTTGTCTAGGCCTTTACCCAGAGGAGCTTTTAACATAATTCATTTACAAGTCAGTTAGCAAGTAGATGTATTAAAATTAATTTTCTTCTCAAACAATAAATCCTACCAATGTGAAATATATTACATCCCATAAAATGAACAAACACTGATCAAATTGTACAGCTGAACTATGTAGCGCACATATCCCAAGACAGTTAAAATATCATCTCCATCCAGTCATTAAATAAGTCTCAAGACCCAAAGGGTTTACATAAGCATAAGTGAATAATTTTGGGTCATATTATTACCTCTTTTGTGTAAGGTTATAATGATGAATTAAAAATAGTAACCTCTTTTTATAACCTATATCAATAATCATTCTAGTCTTTTCCTAATCATAAAAGCATAAGTTTTAAAAGTTCATTGAGATGGAAAAGTGTTTTTATCTTATGCTGATTATTCACATGATGTTTGGTGTCTTAAAGTAATTGAGAAATAGAGACCTACCAAAATCAGAATCCTCTTCTTGGGATGACAAAGCTCCAGTAAACATCAAATAAACCTTAACATCATAGTCTATAAATAATACAGCATCAAGTAGAATGCCTTAGCCAGGGATAGTACACAATGAATAGTTGTTGTTTTGTTGCATCTACGTATCACAATATATCAAAGAAAGAATAGAATCTTAATCCTTGGCTTAAACTATAAACTTCTTGTTAGTCATTTGTGCAATAGTGGTTTAACAGAAGGTTTCCTGCCCTAATATGAAAGATCATTTTAGGAATTCCAAGAAATTTGATTTGATAGTAAAGTTTGAAAGAGTTTCCACTGCTCAACATTCTATCATCCATCTATCTATCTATCTATCTATCTATCTATCTATCTATCTATCTATTTATCTATTGTCTATCTGTATCAGTCACTTATGGTATTATGATATTGATAATATTGTAGGCAATGGGTACATATATGTAAAATACGCTATGCCATCTTTAATAATATTTTTCTCCTAGAATATTTGTAATTTCTATTAGAAATATCATTTTTTTATTGTTGGGGATTCACTGAGGGTACCGAGTACCAGGTTACATTGATTGCTCTTGTTAGATAAGGGCCCTATTGTTTTAAATTAAAATTTCTGAAAAATCCACATATATGTTTGTTCCATATATATGTTGTACTTCTATTACAGCTAAAGAATCTATGCATTCTTACATTTAGATAGTATCCAGTAGTGTCACTCGTTCTGTCTATGATATTGTGGTGTTATCAAGTCAACCAATAAACAAAACTTCATTTTCTTTTTTGATCATGAGTTTGATAGGTAAGAAAATGCCATATTCACAGTGTAGCCTGACAATGTCTTTTGTAATAAGTTTATGAATAAAATATTGAACTTGTGTTAGAATATAGTATTTTATATAATAATTAAAAAATGACTGGGTAACATAACACCCTACACAAAGGGTAATAAAAAATGACTTTGGGGCGGTGCCTGTGGCTCAGTGGGTAGGCTGCTGGCCCCATATACCGAGGGTGGTGGGTTCAAACCTGGCCCCGGACAAACAGCAACAACAACAAAAAAGGACTTTGTGTCAATGTCACATGATAGCTAGTTGAGTGTCACATGAATCTCCTTTGTACTGCTTTTACCAAATATATCTTGCCAATGATTTGGATGTTAAGGCATATAAATATAGCTATTAAAATAAAATATTTTACTATCCTGGAAAGAATAGCTTTTTAAAATAAAATATAGCTATTGATGTCTTAACTGTAATAATATTGGAGCCAATAAGAAAAAATTTAATAGAGTTCAAGTTAAAGTTGGGAATTAATATTGGAAAGGGCAGTTGTAAGGACTTCATAGATTCCAAAACTATTTGGGTGGAGAGTTTTTAATTATTTATGATTGATACATCATAATTGTAGATATTTATAGGGTACAAGATAATGTTCTGATACAGGTATATATTATGTAATGATCAAATAGGGGTTATTTGCATATCTATTGAAATGAAATGATAAATACTTAAGCTGATGAATTCAGATATCATTTGAGAATCAAGGCAATTGGAGCACTACTTCTATTCCTGAAATCTAATTGTTGTAGGGGCTATGATGACCACTATGTTAAAGAATACCACAAGTGAGCAATATGAGTAAAAGTTGTAGATACTAATCTTGAAGATGGTGGAGATGTAAAGACTTCTTCAACTAGCATAAGATAGTCATGGCTATTCTAGATAAAATTAAAATCACTGTGTTAAAAAGATATACGTTGTTGTTTAATGTAACAAGGAATTTTTAGGTAATCATATAGTTTTTAATAATTAGTCTAAACTAGTATAAGATAGTATTGTCCATTAGAGAATGCATGGACATCTGTCATCTATGCCAGAGATGTATTCTGCACTACTTGATATATGACTTAGATGATATATTGATATACATTATCTTTTTCTTGCTCCATTTTATACAAAAGATAAAGTATAAAGAACAAGAACTATATAGTGATGAATTCAATGAGACTTAAAAAGTAAAAATGGCCTCCCAAGATCATTGAGCTTAATAGTAGCAGAGCAGAACTACTTTCAACTCTAAATTCTGATTAATGTTCAAGTAATTAAGTAGACCACTTAGAAAATTCATTTACTGGAGTCCTGTTTACACCCCTATAATCACCTTAATTAATTTCTTTTATATCAGGCCTCTGCCTGCATCAATGTGATTGGCTCCTGTCCGTGAATAATAAAATTCTAGATAAAATTAGAATTACCTTTGTTGAATTTTTAGAGTCATTATTTCCTTAAGACAATATTTGAAAACATACCTTACCTAAATTAGGATACTTGTTACCCCCTCATAACAAAAATGTGTTGAAATTTAAGTATTTTTGATGATTTTCTCTTAAACATTATAAAGGTTTCTATGATACAAACACACACACACACACACACACACACATCACATACATACACATATTAGTTTCTAAAATATATCCCCATCCACTTTCATGTACCAAATCAGGCTGATATAAGACAGGGATATAAAATATTAAAAAATGCATAGCACAGAACTCAAACCATACTTTTGTCTTCAATTTAAGTAACTTTTTTGGGGGGGGGTGGAATGTGATCTCCATAGTTTATAAAGGGCATTACTGCCTGTCAGAAAGACCTAATGAGCTTGTATTTCTCAACTATGTGTAAATTATATACATTTTATGTTTCTAAGGAGAGGCCTCTATCAATCAATAATTTTAGAAAATGACAGTCCTCAGTTAGTCAGGGATTGTTACTGAAGCTGACAAATGTTTACCCGTCACCGGAGACTGACAAATAGCATATGACATAGACTACTTGTGTGCTTTTATATTGCTTACATTAAAACTTATCTAGGAATATAAAAATTGAAAATGTGATTTTAATGTAAAACTTCTTTCAAATTTCTGATTAGAATGCTTGCCAGTCATACTACAAGAATATTCAGGGCAGCAAAAAGGTATTACATGCATAAGATAAAGAAGTGAACCCGAGAAACATTAAAAACACAAGCCAATGTATACATGGACAAAGTGCAATAAAATATTGTAAATGATCACACTGTTAGGTCTATATTCAAATTTCTTTACATTAATAGAGTCCAAGCAAGCAGTGTAGCTTGTTGGGAACATGTTTAACTGCAGTAGTTTCCCCAAAGCATGGGGATTGGCTAAAGTCATTTAATCCATGGCTGCTTTTTATATAGAGCTGATTTATTTGAACTTGGTGAGCAGTAGACTACATAAATGGCATTTTAATATTCTAAAGTTATCTAACTTGTGTTAGCAATGAAACTTGTCTTATCATAGACCTACACCACTTTGTCTCATGAGAAAATAGGATAGTTATGGTATTGATTGACAATCAGTAAAGCAGTAATTATTGGAGATACACACACACGCACACACACACATACACTAGAACTTCCATAGTTGGCCATCTCCACACACTGACCACCTGAATAAGTTGACCTACTTTTCATAGATTGGACATGCACCAAATGTACTTGTCAGGAGAGTAGGCCTAGTTTATCTTGGCCACCTCTGTATGTTGATCCTTGTTACAAATTTACAGAGATTCTACTACATATATATAAATACGCACACATACATATGTACATATATATTATATATATAATATATGTAAAATAACAACTCCTTGTTCCTCATCTGCTTGTATTTTTTTTAACTCTCTTGGGCTTAACCGAGAATTTCCTCTTGATTCTTCTTAGCTTTCTTTCATCGTTTCCTAATTTTCTACCTCTTCCCCATTTCCAGGCTGTTAGAGGGCCTGACTTTGACCATGGCTACATAAATACTTGAATAGACTTTTTTTTTTAAGACAGAGTCTCACTTTGTCACCCTCAATGGAGTGCTGTGGCATCACAGCTCACAGCAACCTCAAACTCTTGGGCTCAAGTGATTCTTGGCCTCTCTCAAATGATTCTCAGCCTTCTGACAGGCACCTGCCACAATGCCAGCTATTTTTTTGAGACAGAGTCTTGCTCTTCCTGAGGCTTATCTCAAACTCATGAGCTCAGGTGATCTGTCTGCCTTGCTCAGCCTCCCAAGCGCTGGGATTACAGGTGTGAGCCACCACACCCGGCCTACTTGGATAGTCTTTCCACCTTAATTTACCAAACTGAAATACTTTTACTTATGCATTCATTCAAGAAATATTTATTGATTTACCATTTTATTTTATTTTTATTTATTTATTTATTTTATTATTTACCATTTGTTTATTTATTTACCATTTTCCAGGCACTTTGATTGCTAGGGCACAACTGTGGATATAAGAACCAATGAATACTTTTTCAGTGGAGCTCAAATTCTAACTAACAAAGGGGCAACACATGTAAGCTAGTGAACTCAATGCAGATCAAGTATCCACAATCTGAAAATCCTTAAAAATCCGAAATCTGCGACTTTCCAAAATCCAAAACTTTTTGAGTGCCAACATCATGCTCGAAGATGATGCTCTAAGGAAATATTCGTTGGAACATTTTGAATTTCAGATTATGGATGTTCAACAAGGATACATATTGTAAAATCCCAAATTTTGAAACAACTCAGAACCTTAAAAACTTCTGGTCCCAAGCATTTTGGATAAGGTGGTATATTCAACCTGAATTATGTGGTGTTATTAGGGAAGCTAATGTTGCCAAGTATGTTTTCTTCTGGCACAATAATCTAGCACCTCAATTTCAGAACCATTTCATTTTCATTGATAGTTTGACTTTTTAAAAACATATTTGTATTTTGCCTCACTTCAAAAACTGATTTGTGGTAGCTTGGTGTATTGAATGGTTCCCTAAGAGCAGTGTGATAACCTTCCATGTCTTATCTTAACATCCCCCTGCAAACTGTATGTTCGCCATTTCTGCAGTTTCATAGATCATCTTAACAGATCCTTTTTTTTCAATTTCTGCTAAAATGAAATATACTAAGTTTAATAGAGGATCAAAGATGAAGAATTTTATCTTTGTATAGCTATGTCTCATAAAGAGTTTTTCATACTCAGAAATTCAGACAGCTACATATTCTGGTTATTTTTTAATCATTAAATACATACGTCATTCCCTTAACCTCTCTATCACAAGATGAAATTATTTCAGCAGGCATTCAACATATTTTAAACACTCAGCAGAGTACTTACTATGTAATAAACAATTTTCTAGGCACCACAGAAAACCTAAAGCTCATGTAGGACAACCTCTCTTCTATATGACCATAGTCTGTGCCTTTTATAGTAGGCCAAATAGTTATAACTGATTGAGTCATTTTTGGCTATATAGGAAACTGTAGTAATGAGAAATGCACATGTTAAAATGTAATATGCCTTTAAATAAATGTGTAAATGTGTGATGCCACCCAGGAGCTAAAAATATTTTAATTTTTCATGAAAAAGGTAGATTACTTAAAGAGAAACTAAATTCGAATAGTTCTAGGATAGAAGAATGTCTTCCTAGGCAATAGGAGTGAATATGAATCACATTTGGGTAATAGTGAGAAGTCTACCTCATGATTAAAATTAAGATGTGTAAGAGATAAGACTACAAGAATGGGTAGTCCTAGAAAGACTATGAAAGATACTAATAACTACTGTGTTTGGAACTTGCAATATAGGTAATGGGAAGCTACTGAATATTTTGAATGGTGAAGCCACGTTATGAAACAGTGTTTCAGTAAAAGTTTGGAGGTCATGTGTGGAATAGGCTCAAATATGGAAGAGTTGGGAGATAGCAGAAAACTTTTTGCCATGAGCAGATAAAGAGTAGGAATAAAGGCTAGCAGAAGGAAAGTGAAATCAAGTGTTTTATAAAGATCTGGTGTGATATAATTGGAATTTTTAGGAAAATTAAACCATTAGCTAGGAGATTCAACAAAGGCTTCTCATGAAGTTGAAACTGCATAATTTAGGCCCAGAGAAGCAAAAACCTAGAGATGTTACAGAAAGTTATGAATAAGCCAATTTGATTAAGATCAAGACAAATATGAGCAAATAAATAATAAAAACTAGTAATGAAAACTAATAAATAAATGTGATGAACCAAGGTCATAGAGGGTTTTCAATGACTTGGTTAGAAGTATGAACTTCATTTTCATCATATCTGATAATGTCATGATATTCATAGGAATAAAGGTGAATTTGGTTTTTGGTGACATATTTTATAACAGACAACACTTATTGCTCTTAAAAATCATCATTTATTTATAAAGCAACAGCCTCTATGTAGATGTTCCAAAATAATACTAATCAAGTGTTTATGCTCTGATGTCAGTCCTGGATTCAAATCTAGTCTCCACTTTCTATTAGTTATACGTATGACACAGGACAATTCCTTATCTCTCTTAGGAACTTTACTTCTACATTGTAAATTGCCAAGTCATTAAAAAAAATAGTCTTAGAGTTTTAGAGTTTCAATAAGAACCTGCTAATAAAGTGTCAAACATATAATAAACACATATTAAATAGTATCTATTTTAACAAAATTATCAGGGATTTTAGAATGCTAATAACAAAGCAGAACTAGTAATGTAGATTTCAAAATCAATTGAATGGAGTAAAAGTCAAGACAGAAAATCTTCACAGATAAGAGAATCTCCAGAGGATAAGGGAATATTTAGAAAATATCCATAATAATACAAGGAGAGTCAGTAGGGCAGAAAAACTACATGCTATATATATAGAGATAAAAATAGATATAGGTGGAGTATCATACTGGGAAGCTATGCCAAATGCATGGAAGTGAATCTCGCTAGTCTCATCCTAGTATGAGGACTTGGTTACCTGGCTATTACCCATTTCCTTTAGTAACAGAACTCTCCATTCTGGCACCATTGCTACTTCTAGTTCATATTACACCATAGTTTTGACACAATCCAACTATCTACCTTTAATTTTTTAGGAGGAACGAATGATATGTTCACCCATGTCTAAGATAAAACCAATATCTCATTAAAATATTCTTTTTCCCCATAATAGTGTGAATGCTAATAGGAAAAATAGGCCAGAGAAGCCTAAAGCTTCCATTAGAACAAAGAATAATCAGACAGGTAATCAGGTACCACAGTGATGGAGGAAGTGAAAATACCATGGATCAACCTGTTTCATAGATGAGGAGGAAAGATGGGAGGGAGAGGAGACTAGGAGGTAATAATACGATTTCAATCAGATAGGCAAGGACAGAGACTGAAATATTGAAAATACATACACAGCCATCCAAGCGAGAAGCTCATCTACACCATTACATGGGTTTGGGAAGACATATATGGGACAAAGGATTCAAGAATGATTTCTAAGCACCAATATAAATGATGGGGACACCAAGAATGTCATTGGGCAGTCATTGTAAGGAAAAAAGGAGGGGGCAAAGAATCAAGGCTTTGAAAGGTGACTTTCCCGCATCTCATCTGTGTGTCTTTGGACTAAGTCATCTTTTCTGAGATTTCATGTTCTCATCTGTAAAACTGGTGCCTTTTATAATGTATTTATTCCTCATTACAGTACTATGATGTTGATACTACTACAATCCCCATTTTACAGATGAAAATACTAAGGTTGAAAGGGGATTAGTAAATTTCCCAAGATGATATTACTAGTAAATAACAAAATGAAGATTCAAAACTCATTAAGCAGGTGGTACCTGGCTTTCTGTCCCCCTCAGTCCTTTGCATTTCAGTGCACTCTGGTCCAATTCCACATGCGAGCTCCATGCATGGGCTCACTGGATCCTGCTTTTCCTGAGTGTATATGACAGATCAGGAATTCTGGAAATTGAATGCATGCATCCCCATCCCCTAGGATCCAGGATCCCTCAACCAATGACCAGCAAGTTGTTGTATAAATATCCCAGTGTTCTTGCATCTTTGAAGATAACTGTGAGGGGGCATGTCCGTGTGTGTGCGTGTGTGCACACATGTATTGTGCCACACCATTACACCAATATTCTTACCATTCCCCAGAGGGTTTGAGTCACAGTTGCCTAACTCTTCCAAGTGCACTTTTCATTGGTTTCCTTCTCTCCCTGGTATCATTTTCTCACTTCCCTACTCTTGTTCTCTATCATCTCTTTCCAAAAAAACTACAAGTACCAAGTACTTCAAAATCACAAAGAAGTATACATTTAAACTGCTATTTTATTATAGTTATTGGTAACATTGATACTTGAGTCAAAATCTAGGAGAAGGGGCCCTTATTTTTATCATTCCTGATTAGAATCCTACCAATGAGTGTTAAAATGATGTTAGCACTACAACTCATAGTTGTAGACTATAATGATTCCTAAATTCCAGAGATGAGTCCATAGATGGAAAGCCAAGCATTTTTAACTTTGTTGAATGTGTTCCAGGAGTGAGGAATACGAGAAAGTTCTATTTTGTGCTCAGTAGTAAAAGTAGGCAATACACTGAACATGACTTCCTCTGTAAAGATTTCCGTCATCCCCCAAGATAAAGGCAGGTTCTGTCTGTGATAAGCTGCCCTAGTGCCCTGTAGTTATATAACTATTGAAACAACAGTGAGTGGTGAGTGGTCGGTTTCTCTATTCTAGCTGTTCAGTGAGAAGAAGCAATAGGTTTCTTCTAGTGCCTTACACAATCTCTGTATCTAGAGGTAATAAAATCTGTGCCAGGCCTTATGCTAGGCACAGAGAAAACAGTGGTGAAAAAGATAGACAATTTACCGTGTCTTCATGAACATACAAAACGTATTTAGGGCATACACCTCCACTTTGAAGCCTTCTCTCACCAGCTCGTACGTAAATGGGCTCAGGGCTATTCAGTTCTTTGCTTATTATAACTCATTTCTCAATCTTTCAGCAATAAGTTTCTACAAGGACAACCATTTTCATAAATTTGTACTATTAAATGGAAGTTGCTCTTTTGAATGTCAACAAAACTTCCAATGTGCTAAAACCAATAAATTATTTTAATCCATTTCTTACCCATTTTTTTGGTGGCATTTAGTACTTAAGTACTCCTCTTATGATCGACCTACCTCCTCATGCTCTCCTTTTTTTTTTCTCCCTGGTACTATATAATCTTGATATCATCTTATTTTCAAAGGGCTCATTCTCCCATGGTTTCAATTGTTAATTGTAATGATTTATGAACTCTAAATCTACTCATTAGCTTGCACTTTTTTAAGCTTCAGATTCATAAACATAATGGCCTAATAGATATTTTATTGTAGGCATATTGAATGTGACCTAGGAAAATTTAAACCCATCCTCATTACCTCTCCCCCCAAAATCTTCTTACTTCTGCTTGATTTTCTATTAATTTGCCTAAGACATTGTGATAGAATTATCCCTAGCTTACTTTACCTCCCTACCCTATGAGACCTAGTCATTCCTTTAAGTTCCTTCAGTTATTCTCCATTCTAATCATTCCTCTTCATCTGCCTTGTCAGGACCCTAGTTCAGGATATGTACCCCTCTTATCCATAGGGATGTGAGTTTGAGATGTATATTGTTAGTGTAGACTAACAATTACTCTTTGCTAGGATTGTTGCAAATAGATTCAACATGGCAATCTCAGTGGTCTTTGTTCTAACAAGTAGTCGACTAGAAAGCCAGAGAAATAGAAATATGAAATATTTGTTCAGCTTATGAATGAATAAACTTACAATGATTTTTATAATTTCAAACATTCAACTCCATGAAAACTCTTTATAAAACCATTGTCATGATGATCAACTGACATTTTGAGTTAAAACATATATATCGAAGTTTCTGATCTCATTCTGTATCAACACACTACTCACAAAACTCAGGAAATCCCTACAGCCTCCTTAGCTTCCAACTTCTCTTTTGAAATGCCTTAAAACACAAAGAAATATTTTCAGGCAAGGATAAAAATAATTGCAGGAATGATGGTTTTTGCAGACAGGGAGTCTTCAATGACAGTGCAGTTCCTATGGTGAGACACTGTAATGAGTTCAAAGTTTTTACAACTTCAATACTGTCTGTCAAATACTCCCTTCAATGAAGTGAATTCTTGGCTACAAGCCACAAATGTGCTTTGAGAAATCAAAAGCATGCGAATACACTGGTATTTCTATTATTGGATCAGGTGAGACAGTTGCTGTTTTATTCTTAATAAGAAAAGTTTTCTCAAGACAGTCATAATTTCAAAACCTGTATGTAGTACTATATCACCTAGTTATATACAAAGTATTCATTTTTGCTATGATCATGATTTATAAGCAATATAGTCATTTAGTCTAAGACTTTCAGGGAAGTCTTCTAAGTTAATAGGCTGCATAATTCTATAATTTCATTAATAAAATGATGTCTTCAGGAAACAAGAGAAAGCAAAAAGCTAGATTTAAACAGTAAACATAAGGGATACAAACAGTGTATAACATAACCATAAACTTATACAATGTTTAAATTATTATTTTAAAACCTTTTTTGGAATTAACTACCGTTTTCTCTAAAGCTGAAAATTGTACTCAAACAAGTTCTAAAAATCAACATTCATTCTTAGATTTAAAAGCCTTTATCTTTTTGCAAAAAAAAAAATAACATGACTTAATTCTCATGTATTGGAAATGGGATAAAATGGCATACTGATGTTTAGATAAAACTGCAAATAGCTCCAAAGGATTGTACTCCTAACCTGAGCTACATTACTCAAAGGTACTCTATCTAGATTCAAGCTTCCATATAATGAACGTAGATGGGCTGTAGAGGATCCAGGAACACTGGAAACTGTATGAAAACAATGCTCATATTCCTCTTCTTCCTCTTCTTCTTCTTCTTTTTTAGAAATTCTATGTCATGCAACAGAATCTCACATAGATCCTTAATTCAAAAATGAGTTAAGAGGCAGTGGTCTAGGGCAGGCTATGGAGCTTCACCAGAGAACTTTTTAGAAGTGCAGAATTTCAGGCCTATCTCAGACCTACTTGATTAATAACTCTGGGGATGGGACTCAATCATCTGTGGTAAAGAAAAATTAAGTGGCACACAATAATTGTACATATTCATTGGGTATAGATTGATATATGATACATGTATACAATACATGATGATCACATCAGGGTAATTAGTATATTCATTAGCTCAAACATTCATCATTTATTTGTGTTGGGAACATTCAAAATCCTCTCCTTTAGCTATTTAAAAACATACAATAAATTTTTATTAACTGTAGTCATATTGCAGTACTATGCAATGCTGAACTTATTACTCCTATCTAGCCATGATTTTATACCCATTAACCAATTTTTCTTTACCCTCCCTCCTCGCTACTCTTCCCAGACGCTAGTAACCACTGTTTTAAACTCTTACTTGTATGAGATCAACCTTTTTACTTCTAACATGTAAGTATGATCATGCTGTATCTGTCTTTCTGAGCCTGACTTACTTCACTTAATGTACTCCAGGCTTCTCTGTGTTACTGCAGATAACAGGATTTCCTTATTCATTTTATGGCTGAATAGTATTCTATTGTGTATGTACACCACATTATCCAGTTATCTGTTGATGGACATTAGCTGAATTCATATCTCAGAAATGTGTTTTATAAGTCCTCTGCATGATTCTATTATATACTAAAGCTTGATAACTGCTGGTTTAGGCAACAGTTTTCAACCGTTTTTGTTTTGTTGTTGTTGTTGTTGTTTTTCTTTTCCAAAGGCTCCTAAAATTTTGATTCAGTATGTTTGGGGAACTTATATTTATTTAAAAATTCTTTGTACACACAATGAATTCAAACAATAAAAAAAAAAAATTCCCAGGACATTCTGGCGATGCGCCTGTTTGGGACTGCTGCTCTAGGGAAGCCCTACTTAAACTTTGGTTGAAGAACCAGCAGTATCAGCCTCATCTACGAGCCCTGAAAATGCAGAATCTTGCTGACATTCCCTAGACCTACTGACACAAAATCTCCATGAATGCGGCCAAGGAATCTGTTTTAATAATCACATCCCACTGACTCTGATGCAGGCTAAAGTTTGAGAGCAGAGTAGTATCCCAGAAAAAAGTTAGAAAAGGTGACTGTTCAAGTGACACAAAGGAATCCATGTACAACTATTCCTTCTACATTAAAGCTTTGAATAACCTTCAATGATAGTAAAAGCTTGAGTAGCTTTTAATAATTTCAAAAACTACTATTTATTGGGTATTATGCGCCAAGTACAATAGTAAGTATAATATGTTTCCTTTTTGTATTTTTTTTTTTTTTTTGAGACAGAGCCTCAAGCTGTCACCCTGGATAGAGTGCTGTGACATCACAGCTCACAGCAACCTCCAATTCCTGGGCTCAAGAGAGTCTCTTGCCTCCGCCTCCCAACTAGCTGGGACTACCGGCGCCCGCCACAACGCCCAGCCATTTTTTGGTTGTAGCCGTCATTGTTGTTTGGCGGGCCTGGGCTGGATTCGAACCTGCCAGCTCAGGTGTATGTGGCTGGCGCCTTAGCCCATTGAACCACAGGCGCCGAGCCATTTTTTTTTTTTTTGCAGTTTTTGGCCGGGGCTGGGTTTGAACCCATCACCTCTGGCATATGGGGCCAGCGCCCTAACCCTTTGAGCCACAGGCGCCACCCCCTTTTTGTATTTTTAAACAAAAATTCTGAAGATGGAGTAATTATCCCAATACTCAGATAAGGGAACTGATGACTAAACAGTTGACCTCATTTATATAAAGTAGCAGAGTCAGCCAGGATTGGAATCCAGTTTCA
>CAUYON010132438.1:0-35051 GCA_963573935.1 Arctocebus calabarensis
GAGAATATGGACTCCGTGAAGGCAGACACTGAGTGAGAATATGGACTCCGTGAAGGCAGATACTGAGTGAGAATATGGACTCTGTGAAGGCAGACACTGAGAGAATATGGACTCCGTGAAGGCAGACACTGAGTGAGAATATGGACTCCATGAAGGCAGACACTGAGTGAGAATATGGACTCCATGAAGGCAGACACTGGGTGAGAATATGGACTCCGTGAAGGCAGACACTGAGAGAATATGGACTCCATGAAGGCAGACACTGAGTGAGAATATGGACTCCATGAAGGCAGACACTGAGTGAGAATATGGACTCCGTGAAGGCAGACACTGAGTGAGAATATGGACTCCGTGAAGGCAGACACTGAGAGAATATGGACTCCATGAAGGCAGACACTGAGAGAATATGGACTCCGTGAAGGCAGACACTGGGTGAGAATATGGACTCCGTGAAGGCAGACACTGAGTGAGAATATGGACTCTGTGAAGGCAGACACTGGGTGAGAATATGGACTCCTTGAAGGCAGACACTGAGAGATATGGACTCCGTGAAGGCAGACACTGAGAGAATATGGACTCCGTGAAGGAGACACTGGGTGAGAATATGCACTCCGTGAAGGAGACACTGAGTGAGAATATGGACTCCGTGAAGGCAGACACTGAGAGAATATGGACTCCGTGAAGGCAGACACTGAGAGAATATGGACTCCGTGAAGGAGACACTGGGTGAGAATATGGACTCCGTGAACGCAGACACTGAGTGTGTCTTGTTCGCCCCTGTATCCCCGTCACCTAGAATCATTCTGGGCAGGTAGCATGATAAACACTTGTTAACTACGGTAGGAGAGAATGAAGCACCTTCACCAAAGTTTTACAGAATGCTGATGGCTTTAGAGAAAAATTTGTAAAGATATCTTCTTTCGTGTTGATTTCCTAGCACATCACCATTTACAATATGTACCTTCTAAGAAAACTTGCCAGCATGCTTGTCGGTGCCGCTGAGGCACCCCATTTTTTCTTCTTGGTGCCACTTTGGCACCCCGTCATTGCATGCAGGAAGCAGCTGGCACACGGATTAGAAGTACAATGCTTGCAAGAGGTGGACTTCCCATAGGGGTTGGGAAATCATCTCTGCCGAATAATCTCCGCCAAGGTCTCTTACTGAAACAATAGGTGTGGGGGGCTCACGAACGAGCACCACATGCTTACTGGTCACTATGTGCTCTTTTCTCGGGGGCTTGACTCATACCCTGATGCACCACGAAGGTACGTTCAAGGTATAACACCTGCTTGCTAACCAGCCACTGACTTATCTCATTAGAGCATGCGGTTGCTTGAGGGGTTGCCTCCGGGCTAGAACAACACATCTCCATGCCAGCGGGGAGATTTTCCCACTCCCAGCACCTCCCTCAAGAACCAGTGACCACTCCTATAAGCAGGGTGCTCCGTCTCCCACACATGCTGTTATTGAAATACTTAATGAGCTAGGCAGCATGTCTTCATTTGAATGATGTTCTAATACTGTGTGTTAAAACCTCAAACTTTGGAATTAAGTCTTTAAAACCTCAAGGATTAGCACTCTTTGGGCACAGAAGCAAACAGGACTGCCATTGAGATGCAGGACCCCATCTACATTATAACTACCAGCTGTCCTACTATAGGACATGAATGAAAACCCTGCAGAAACTGAGGGGTAAGTAACAGTGAGAGTCAGAGGGTCTTCACTTTGTCAGGGATGCCCGATCTTTGAACAGAAGTAAATGTGTCTCACTATAGCAACAGAAAAGGACTCACATTAAATTATAGTTTGCCATACAGCTGGACAGAATGAAGAAGTCCTGCTGGCACTGTAGCCATTTTAAAAAAACGAACATTGCATGATTTGCCAAAGAAAGGAGGAAAAGAACAGATGACATTTAAGTGCTGATTAAAAAGATAGTTCTTTGGTGGATTTTATACTTTTCCTGTATTTCCAAATGGAGTCATTTACAAAGAAAGATTCACTTATATCCTTTTAAAACAGTCACAGCAAAATAAGAAAGAAGTTGAAGCCACAGCTTTGCTGGACGTCACATTAGCAAACACTCACGGAGATCTGTGTGCAAAGGACTCTCCCAGGCACTGATGGCAAAGCAAAAGCTTGGACCTCTGTCACATCCTCAGACAACTGAGGCTCTCCAAGGAGAGAGTGTGAACGGAGTGTGGTGCATTCAGCAGTCTGAAAAAAGAGGCCAGGGCTATTTGATTTTCTAAGTTTTAAACTTAATCAAATAGCCCTGGCCTCATTTTTATTATTTTATTTCATTTTGCTGTACTGTATGAATCTTTGAAATCCAGTCTCTCATCTTTCTGGAATTAGATGAATATAAAAGCATGGATGGATGGATGGATGGATGGGCAAATGGACAAATAAGTACATAGTTAAATCAACGAAAATCAAGCGTTAGTGTGTATGTTGCATAAAGAAGCAACAATAACGTTCAGAAATGCGAGAGAATAGTGAGCCATGACAATTTTGCCTCTTAAATTTTAATAAAGATCAATGCCTTGATAAAAGACAAAAATGATTTGAGTCAGATAGAGTTGGACTGGAATCCTAGTTTCACCACTTACAAGATATAAGAAATTAGGAAATTTATCTGACCTTTCTGAGCTTCAATTTCTTGTTTACAATGAAGGTTAATTTTTATATATAATTAATATTCATTTGATATAAAAAATACAATGAAGCAGAAAGAAGAAAAACAAAACTGTCTAAACCACAATTCATATTTTGATCCAGTTTCAATCATTTTAATGTTTTTATTTTTTCTAAGTTATGTATCTAACTACCTATATTTATATACACGTAAAAAATTTAAATACAGTAGAACAAGTTGACCGCCCAAGAGACTGTAACAAACTGGTCAGCATATGGAGGTGGCCAACATAAGGTACTAGGCCTACCGTACTGATATATACATGTGGTGCATTTCCAGTCTATGATATTAGGTCAGCTTAAGGAGGTGGTCAGTGTAGGAAGGTGGTCAACTACGAGGTCTACTGTGGTTCTAAAAGATTGGTTAGAAAAAAGAATAAAATGACTGTTCTATGATCTACTTGTATACCTTCTCATTTCTCCCAGCCAAGAAAAAACCTGTTTTTAACCACTTCTAAATAATTTGCTAAAAGTGGTTAAAAACCATGTCTCTAAAGAGTACAATTTTATTGTCCTTCGTTTTCAGTTTTAGACATTATTGAATTTCCAAGATGGCATGTGATGCTTGATCTCACATTTCTGCTCTTTTGCTTTAGTTCCAACATGCTCCCATCTTTCTAATATAATTGTAACTGGCACTATAATTTTGGTTAGATCAATATTCAATATTTCCCTTATTTGAATACATAGACTACCTGCTCAACTATGATTAGTTTGCTTTTCTTACACAATTTTTTGTTTTTCCTGGCTTATTTACTTATTCATAACTGTCTTATTTACACATGTGCTTACTCTTCTATATCTCTTTCCTAAGACAATCCCAAACTCTTCTCTTGTCTAATTCCCTTTTCCCATGTTCAGTGCACATCACACTGCCACCTTCTTGAAAACATCTCTCCAGAGCCCTTTAACCTAATCCAATCTGGACTGTTTCTGCTATTTCCACACAGCTACCTTCCTGGGATTCCCTTTACTATCCTACCATAGTGATACATACATGAGGTACGTGTCCAGTCTATGAAATTAGATCAGCTTAAGGAGGTGGGGATTCGCCATCACCCTGGGGATTTCCTTCACTCCTTAAGGATGGATTTCTGGCTATTGTGTTTAATGTCTCCTCTTTTCTTGTTTTACTCCTTTGTTTTAATGAAGCATGTTCTACCATAGTTCTGTTAGAAGAACCACATGGGAGATAAATTTTTGAAGTATTGTGTATGTGAAAAGTATTTTTATTCTACTCATACATGATGGATAGTTTGGCTAAGTATTGAATTCTAAGTTGGAAGTTATCTTTATTCAGAATTTGAAGACATCACTCTTCCTATTTTCTAGATTTTTATGTTGCTGTTGAGAAGTCTGGAGCTGTTTTGATGCTTGATTCTTTTGATGTAACACTTTCCCAGTCTAGGACATTGCAATCTTATTCTTGTGTTGACTAAATTTAAAATTTTATCATATTTTTTCATTGTTATGAGTGCTTGATAGTTTCATTCACTCTGGACACATGTGACCTTCAGTTCTGGACTCTTAAAGTATTTAGTTATGATTTCCCGCATTCTTTCTTCCTCTCTTTCTGTACCAATTATTATTTAGAAATGAGAACTCCTAGATTGACCCACAAATGTTCTTATATTTGCCATTTCTTTTCTTTAAAAAAAAAAACAAAACTATTTCTTTCTTTTTTTTTTCTTTGTTTTGAGACAGAATCTTACTCTGTTGCCTTACTAGAATGCCATGGTGTCAGCCCATCTCACAGCAACCCCAAGCAAACACCTGGGCTCAAGCAGACCTCCTGCCTAAGCCTCCCAAGTAGCTTGGGACTGCAGGTACCTGCCACTATACCCGTCTACTTTTTCTATCTTTAATAGAGATGGGATCTAGCTCTTACTCAGGCTGATCTTGAACTCCTGAGCTCAGGCGATCCACCTGCCCCGGCCTCCCAGAGTGCTAGGATTACAGATGTGAGCCACCACACCCAGCCAACCCATCACTTTCTGTCTCTTTCTGTTTGCTCCTTATTCTGGGAAATTTTCTTAAATGTATCTTTTAAATCTTCTTTGAGCTTTTCCATTTATGCTGTAATTTTACTGTTCCTAACACAAATTTTTGCTGTCTGAAAACTAATTTCTTGTTATCCTTTGTTTTTCTTTCATTTAGTTGTATTCAATTTTTGATTGTTATATTTTTCTCCTGTCTCTCTGATGGTTTTCCTTACATTTCCTTTTCCCCATTCATTTTAGTCTCTTCTCAGTCATACTAGAGGACGTTCTCAAATGTCTGAAAGCCCTTGATTGTCTACTCATATTTAATTGTGGAGACCTAAGGGTGGAAGTTCAGAGTATATGGATCTTGCCAACTGTGTGTTTTCTGGCTATGGCCAGGCTGTTGAGCTAGAAAAATTTCACTGTTGATAATTTTAGGTTTTCCTTCCTATGTTGATGAAAATCTTCAAAAAAGATTCTATCATACTTTTCTCTGGAGAGCGAGGGCCTGGCTGCCAGTATTATTAGAGCCATGTGGGAAGAGAAGGCTGGGCCCTTAGCACACAGCATGCATTTGTTTACTTGATCTCTTCATCTTCTCTAAGGCAGCCTCTGCACCAGCTACTCAATTGAGTCATGCCCTGTCCGCTAAGAAAACTCACTCTTCTGAGGATAAACTATAATATGAGGTAGAGAAGGTTAGTTTGTTTTTCTTTTTCCAAGGTGGTAGAAGGGATATAACCCGCTTTTAAACAAATAACTAAACATTGCTCCTTATTTTTGACTCCCTCCTTGCCGTCTACTTTCAGAGGCACTTGATACTGCCAATTCCCATGCCTTTGGAGGATTCAATGGTATGGTTCTAGTCACTGCTCAGCTTTCCCTACTGGCAGCTCCAGATGCAATCACCTTGGTTCTACTTATCCGCTTTCTAGTCCCTGTTGATAATGAAGTTTCCCCTGCCCTTCTCTTTACCCTTCTAGATTTAACTCTTAAATTCCTTTCAGAGAGAAGGGAAGGAGGCTAGAAGTGTGGAGATGACCTCCTGGAGACCAAAGCTTATGAGAGAGTTATAGAGAAGAAGTGCCTCCCTAGCCTTCCCTCTGACTCAGCTCTAAGTTTTCAAGATTCAAAGTCCCTTAAAAATCTTATATTCCAACAAAACCGTGATGTACTGAATATGCTTACAAACATTTTCCTAAATTTGGGGGGTAAACCGTGGAGTCTTTTGGGAAATACATGGACCCTTGTTCCAGAGTGAAAACAAGAAGGCAAATATACAAACTAATCTTTGTGTATAATTTTCAGGATTCCTCAAAATCCTACTGTGACTCCCATATTAAAAATTAGGTCTACTTTAAATGAGAAATGCTATGCTTTAAACCAGAATCCTAACATAAAACCCTAAGCGTAAGTCCCTTTCACAAATCTAATAATAATCACATCTGCTAGCACTTTGGTACGTAAGCATTTAACTTGCATTATTCCATATCATCCTTATTAACCTGAAAATACAAGTAAACACGGCTATTTGAAAAGAGTACACTACATGCTCCAGGTCACGGAGCTGGTAAGATTTGAAGGTAGCAATCGAACCAAGGTTTCTGTTGTGAATTGAGTGTCCCCCACAGAAGTCCTAACCCATGGCATGCTAGAATGTGAACTTATTTGGGGATAGCGATTGTTGCAGATATCATTAGTTCAGTTAAGATGATGGAGGATTATACCGTAGTAGATGAGTTCATACAGCACAATTGATGTCTCTAGAAAAACAGAATTTGCACACATACAGAGAGTGAAGGCAGCCGTGTGAAGACTGAGCCATATTTGGAGTGATGTTGCCACCAGGAAAGGAACCTGGGGTATCAGACTTTGGAAAAGGCCAGAAAGCATCATCCCCTAGAGGAGTTAGAAGGAGCATAGGCCACTACCTTGATTTCATACTTCTAGCCTCCAGAACTGTGAGACAATAAAGTTCTCTTATTTTTAAGCCACAGAGTTTGTGCTAGTTGTTATGACAGCCCTCCGAAGTTATTCTGATATCTGACTCCAAAATCTAACCACTTAACCACCAGCCAGTAGCACTTCCTTTTCACAATCATCTCAAAACCCAGGAAGAACAGTTTAAACAAGTGGCATTTTAAAAATGTGATGAAGTGTTAAAGAAGAGGATAAATATTGGCTAACTGTAACTTCTATTACATATTCCTAGAACTTGATGTATAGATGGAAGTGTGTTCTTACTATTCAGGAAGCAGATCTGAAAAAGGTGTTATGTAAGAAAGGGAGCAGTTTTTAAGAGCCTTGAAGGGGGGGGGGGTCCTAGAATGCCACAGGATTGCTTTGGTGCCACACCCAGTACTCAGAGGGGGGAAATTAAGAGGAAATAGTTTTATTGGACTTTATTTCTATCTCTAACGGAATATGCTGACGATTGAACTTGCTTGTTGTCAGCACATTTTGATGAAAATAAAATGATATATACTGTCTTCTAACCACCCACTCCTTCAGTCTGGATAAGCAAATGCTCTGGCATGTCCAGCAGTGATGAATGGGCCATGGATTCAAGCATGGTCCTGACTCAAGTCATTAGCTGACTACAGGGCTCCTTCTTGAAAGATATTCTGAAGCGAGCAAAAACACCATTCTCTACCACCACATAAGGATAAATGCAGTCCCACGGAACACAAGTCTTAGGGTTGAATATTAAAAGATATCTGTAAGCAATTCTACTCCTAGATATGCACCCCAAAGAATTAAAGACAGGAACTCAAATACTTATACACCAATGTTCATTGCATTCATATTATTCACAAAAGTCCAAAGTTCCAAACAACCCACATGTCCCTCAACAGATAAATGGATAAATAAAAGGTGGTCTATGTGTACAAGGCAATGGTATACAGCCATAAAAAGAAATTCTAATACAAGCTGCAACGTGAATGAACCTTGAAAACATCATGCTAAGTGAAATAAACCAAACAGAAAAGAACAAACATTGTATAAGAAGGAGAGGGAATTGAGGAGTTAATATGTAATCGGTACAGTGTTTCTGTTTGCGAAGAAGAAAACTTTTGGAGATGGATGGGGGTAACAATTGTACATCATGAATATACTCAATGCCAGTGAATTGTGTACTTAAAATGGATGAATGATAAATTTCATTTTATGTATATTTTTCTACAATTCTAAGAAAAGTGTCATCTTTGAGTAAATGTTGTAAAAACCTCCACAACTCTTTCAAGTCACTGTATTTGTTTTTAAAATAATCTTTATATTTAATATCAATCTTGTGTACACAAATCAACCAAACTGCTTTGAATATTATTAAACTGTAGAGATGACTTAAGTTAGGAATAATCCAAAGTATGGAATATTCATTTCTTCCCTCCTGCCACAGAATATTTTTCAGGATTAAGGAATTATTAAAAGTCACAATATTTCAACTCAGAGAATGCTATCATATTTTAACACTTAAGTATGTTTTTAAAAGTATGTATATTTATTTATTTTATAATAATTACATACATTTATTATTTTTAACAAAAAATATGAAAGATAGGTGTTTACTTGAAAGTATATAGTGTGGGACGGTGCCTATGGCTCAAAGGTAGGGCGCTGGCCCCATATACCAGAGGTGGCAGGTTCAAACACAGCCCCAGCCAAAAACTGCAAAAAAATAAATAAATAAAATAAAATAAATATATAGTTTGTATTATTTATCTTTCAGTTACATAAATGTAACTGAAAATGTAAATGTAATTAAACAAAGCAATAGGAGTACTTAAAAGTGACCAGTATGCTCACATTGTAGAATTGCATAGCCACTAAATTATACTTTCAACAAATCAACAAATTTTAAGGAATTGACATAAACTACCCATGACATATATATGACAATGAGGATACAGAAGTATATAGATTCCCGTCTCAGGTATATCAAATGCCTTTTACGCCTTTTATGCACATAAACAGATTAAAAATAGACTATCAATGCATTCATTTAATCAATAAGGTAAGTACTAATGACATGAAGGTGAACAGCAAAAATTCCTGCACCTCGTGGAGCTTACTTTCTAGTGAGAGAAAAAATGCAATTAACAAAAAATTAAGTAAATTTAAACAACAAATACAGAGAAACGTATAGTGGGTAGAAGGGATGAAGGACGCCAGAATGAAGATGGGGATTGCAAATGGAAACACCCCCAAATATTAGCAACGGTTACCTAAGAGTTGAGGCACTATGGGTAACTTTTCCTTCTTGATTCTGTATTCTACAACTCACATGGCATTACTTTTATAATTGTAAAACTTGCTCCGAAATACACATTTAAATATCCACTTCCTAAGAATAGCTGCAATGAAGTCCACCGACCTTTATATTAGACACTGCACACACATTAGCTATAAGGAACATTGGACCATAGTCCTCAGAGGAAATCCACTGAGGGAACAGGCATCCCAATTCTAGTTATTGATTAGAACAGAAATTATTTGTAGTAATTCAGTCAAGCCTTTTTTTGGTGCATTTTTCCTGGCATATTGCACCCTGGACAGAAAACAAAGTTATCAAAGTGGCAATGACTTCAGCATTGAAAGTATCATATGAATTAAGGTGACCTAAAAAAGGTTGAAGAGTGAGCAGTGATGATGATGATGACACTTAAATGAATTGTTAAACACACAGATAAAGCCATTAAAATTGTTGTCCCTGGACTCAAAATGTGCAGAAAAAGATAAACAAAGTTCCAAAGTCATGCTGAACTGCACAGTTAGCCTCAGAAGAAAAGACGTTCTACGTGGAATCCCCAACACTTCAGTAATAATATGGTCTAAGGGACACACCAGACATGAAAATGAATGCCACTGTGCAATGAAATTACTCTGAGCTCTCTGAAAGCCAGATCCAAAGCTGGGCACATAGTGGGTATTTGATGTGCTCTTCTTGAAGAGCAATCACCTATGTTTGCTTATTTAATTTTGTAATTTGATTCTGGTTGGCCATTCTGGGAAGGTATCTATAACTGAAACAAATGAGATTCACTATAGATTAAGATTCAGGATCTAGTATGGGGCTTTCCGATTTCAGGTCAGAGGCTTATTCTACCTATCCCTCAGTCCACTTCTGCCATGTTTATGTTACAGACTAATCTGATTATAAAATGCATTAACTATTAGACATACAAGGTCTGACAATTAAGTTCACAACTCATGCTAGAAAAAGTGCTACATGCTTCATTGCTAAATATCACTACAGTCACCTTCAAGGTACTCCCCTTAGGAAGCTAGGCACTAATGTCAGTGTCTCATCCACCCTTCAAAGAATTTTTTCACTCTTTTCCTGAAATGGTCAACAGAGCTGTTGTTATTATTAACCTTGATGTTCTGGATGTCATCAAAATGTTTTCCTTCTAATATTTCCTTTATCCTTTCTTTTGGGTAAAGAAAAAAATCATTGGGGCCAGATCAGGTGAATAAGGACGGTGTTCTAATACAGTTATTTATTTACTGGCTAAAAACTCCTTTACAGACAGTGCTGTGTGAGCTGGTGCATTGTCGTGATGCAAAAGCCATGAGTTGCTGGTGAACCATTTAGGTCGTTTTGGTCTAAATTTTTCATGTGGCCTTTACAGCTCTTCCAAATAGTAAACTTGGGCTTGGCACCTATAGCACAGTGGTTATAGCACCAGACACTTACACTGAGGCTGGCAAGTTTGAACCCAGCCCGGGCCAGCTAAAACAACAATGACAACTGCAACAAAAAACTAGCCAGGCGTTGTGGTGGACACCTGTAGAAAGGGGCCAGGCACAGTGGCTCACGCCTGTAATCCCAGCACTCTGAAGGCCGAGGATGGTAGATTGCCTCAGCTCAGGAGTTTGAGACCAGCCTGAGCAAGAGTGAGACCCAGCCTCTAACAAATAGCTGGATATTATGGCAGGGGGCCTATAGTTCCAGCGACTTGGGAGGCTGAGGCAGGAGAATCACTTAAGCCCAAGAGTTGGAGGTTGTTGTGAGCTGTAATGCCACACAGCACTGTACCAAGGGTGACATAGTGACACTGTCTCAAAAAAAATAATAATAAATAGTAAACTTGGTTAACTGTTTGTCCAACTGGTACAAATTCATAATGAATAATCCCTGTGATATCAAAAAAGCTTAGCAACTCTTGATATGGACTGATGAAACTATTTTGGTAATGGACAATTGGCTGATTTCCATTGTGCACTCTGACGCTTTGTTTTGGGGTTGCATTGGTATACTAATGTTTCATCACCAGTGATATGATGGTCCAAACATTGTCTTGCCCTTCCACAAAGCTTGGCAAACTTCAATTCTCCTTTGCTTTCATTCATCAATGAACTCCTTCAGGACCATTTTTGCACATACCTTTCTTATGCCAAGATTTTTGGTTAAGATTTTCTTAACTGTTTCTCTACTGATGTTTATGTGGTCTGCTAGGCTTCCCAGAGTTCTCTAATGATTTTGATGCACAATTCAATGAATTTGGGCAATGGTTTTGTCAGTTCTAATAGTTACCCAATGATTTTGATGCATAAGTCAATGAATTTGGGCAATGCTTTTGTCAGTTCTAACAGTTATCCAATGATTTTGATTCTCAATTCAATGACTTAGGGTAATGCTTTTGTCAGTTGGACTCATTACTGGCCACCCTGACCTCTCTTCATCAGTGACACTTTCTCCTAAGAAAAATGTTTAATCCACTTGTATACTGTTGTTTTCTTCATGGCACTATCCTCATAAATTTGGACTAACATGTCCCTGATTTCACTTCCACTTCTTACCAATTTTAATAAGAAATATAATGTTTATTTATTGTTCTAATTCAATCTTCAATATTCTCATGATGGCGCGTGAATAAACACAACAATAATCAATGTCACTCAGCAAGACACTGCCACACGTCAACATAAAAACAAATGTGAGACACTGATATACCAAGGTTATGAAACCTTGCCAAGTTGTTTGTACAGTGCTGCCAATCTAAGTGCATGGTGGCAAGTTCACAAATTTAATTGTCAGACCTGTATCTCTGCCACATCTCTAACAGGAATTTACTGGTGATATGATTTTCATATCATTTGCTTTCAAAGATAACTGCCTGAAGTACCCAGTATCTGTATGTGGAGATGGGGGTAAAAGAAAGCCCAAGAGACAGTTGGAATTTGGATACAGTAACTTCAGAGCATTGAAGGCCACGTGTACAATCTGGATGTACAATCTCATCTCCAATATACTCTTCACCGTATTCTGGCTCCTGCCTTCACAATCTCAATTCTGTCAGTATCAGAAATAGTCTCCATGTTTTCTAGTCCCATAGATATTTTTGCAGCCCCACAGGAGCACTCAACATTGAGTAAGTTCTCTCTCTTTTGAAACACTCATGTCTCTTAAACTTCAGCACACTTGTTTATCCTTCCTAAATGGTTGATCTGTCTTACTTTCTTTAGCTTGATTGCATTCCCCTGCCTGACATCTAAATATCAGGGTTTTTCTCCTCTTTGGTTTCCACAGTTTGTCCCAAGACAGACTCATCAATTCTCATGGAATTAAAACCTGCACCTTTGTATCTCTGCCCAGATTTTTCCACTCATTGCTGAACACATGATTCCAGACTCCTACTCAACAATACTTCCCCCCTCCTTTTTTTTGAGATAGAATCTCACTCCCTTGCCCTGGACAGAGATCTATGACATCATCACAGCTCACAGCACCTCAGTCTCTTGGGGTCAAGCAATCCTCTTGCCTCAACCTACCAAGTAGCTGGTACTTCAGGTGCCCACCACAATACCCAGTTGGTTTTCTATTTTTAGTAGAGATGGGAGGTCTAACTCTTGCTTAGGTTGGTCTTGAACTCCTGAGATCAAGTTAATCTACTCGCCTCAGCCTCTAATTGGGCTAGGATTATAGGTGTTAACTACTGTGCTTGGCCTTGAGACATCACTTAGATATTCTACAATCCTGGTATGCATACCAAAGGAAAGTCTTGATTATGTGTGTCCCTGCCCCTTCAGCATTCACTCCTCTCCATTTCAATAAAATGTCACAGCACAGCCATCTACCTGACTACTCAAGAACCTAGGATCCACCTTTGATTTTGTTCTTTTCATCTTACCACACATTCAAACCATCAGTAGCTCCTATTCATTTTACATTTAAAATAAATGTTGGATGAATTCTCAGCTTTCCATCTCTATTGCCATACTGCAAACCCAGGCACTATCACCCTTCACTTGAATGAAGATGATTGTCCTAATTAAAATAGGTCGCTTCTGATTTAATTCCATCTCAGCAACTTAAATGAGGTCTCTACATAGCACTTACTGGAAATTACAATTATATATTTCAATTTCACAGATCAGAAAATTCAATCCTCCTCTCCTCAAAAAAATAAAACTCAAGGGAAAACAACATTGGGTGGCTTTTATTTGCCAAGTAAAGGCATTGAAAATTATGATGATTATGATATTGTTAGTAAACATAACTAGCATTTATTGAGCAATTACTACATCCCAGGTACTAGCTAAGCACTTTACAAAGATAACTACCTTTTAGTCCCACAAAAATAATGTGAGGCACACACATTTTACATATGAGAAAACTGGGGATCAGAGAGGCAAGTCACTTAACTAAATTCTTACTGTGAAAAAAATATTCTATGCCTGAAATCCTCAAATACTAAATGCACAAACATACACATACATACATGGAAAGAAGAAAAGACATAATCTTAGAAGTAAAAAAATTAATAGGTTTTGGGGAAGTTTTTTATATTTTTCTTATTTTTCTCTTTCACCACAGACTACTGAAAACTTTGTCATAATTTGATAATTGTCCACAGAGCATATCTAGGAACCACTGATTTAAGCAGTGACTCTGACACACCAGGTTACTAGTTAAGGTTGACGGTGAGCCCTAGACCATACCATTTAGGATCCACTGACAAAACATTACTTAACTGGCATCATCCCAAAAGCTTGGCAACAAATGGTTGCCACTAATACATGAGGAGCTTGGCGTGTCTTTTAAGAATATAACTGAACTGGCCCTTCTCCAGAGAAGCAGCCTCAAGGCCATTGGTGGCAGCTGGTTGCACTGTCAGCAATCTTCTTTATAAAACACAGTGCCCTGGGAAGTCCGGGATTTACTGACATTCATCCCTGGTGCCAAGACCAAACTTCTTTTCCTGCTGCTCCCAATTCATGAATTTGCTCAGAAGTCAGAAATGCACTGACAATTTCTTTCAAACAGAGTCCAAAGTAGAACAGCGGGGCAGGATGGGGGCTCAACATTTCCAACTGTTAGACGCCACTTGGTTGAATAAATGTCCCCGGTGGGAAGCGAATTCTGCCCAGTCATATTTTAAATGCTTTACAGGTGCAACCATTTAATTGAATTCAGGTTGTACAGTTAGTACACAGCATATTATTACAAAAATAACATATTTTCCCCTCAAAACACTAGATTAACTAGTCTAAGTATTTCCATTCAGTAAGAGTGAATTTATTAATTCTCTTGATTTAAGGCCAGAGGATTATGAATGGATATCAGAAAGACTTCCAGAGAAGGTAAATAACTTTCCACAAGATGCTTTAGGGCAGGGCTCAATACGATACAGCCTGTGGACCAAATCTAACCCACCATCTGTTTTTGTATGGATCAGGAACTAAGAAGGAGTTTTCACATTTTCAAGTGTGAAAATGTCAAAAGAATAAGAGAGTAGACCTCCACGCTGACCACCGCACTCCATGGCCCACCTCCCAAAGTTGACCTAATTTTCCTAGCAGACATCCACCACGTGAACCAAAGCCTCGTTCCTTCTTTTGACCACCTCCATATGGTGATCAGTTTGTTACAGTCCCTTGGGCGGTCAATTTACAGAGGTTCTACTGTATTTGTTGACAAATGAAAATTTTTTGCAATTTAAATTTCAGTGTCCATAAATAAAGTTATAATGGAACAGAGTTACAGTCATTATGTTTCTGTATTATCTATGGCTGTTTTTTAGGCTAAAATAGCAGAGGAGGAGTTGTCACAGATCCCATCCATAGTGCCCAAAAAGTATACAGTATTTATTATCTGGCCTATCACAGAAAAGGTTTGCTAACCCCTGATTTAAATGTTCTCATAAATACCCAAAGATACAGTATAAAACAAAGTTAATTTATTTTTATTTTACTACTAAGTATGCCTCTAGAAAGGAAAAAAGAAATAGTTCAGGAGGAAAAAACTTTCCAGTCCTTTATGCTAGAAAAACTCTGCTTACTGTCCTATTTTAACAAGAATATTATTCCACCATTGGCTGGTTAACGTTTATGTTTCCAAACAACACGTCCATGAATGGTCACATAGCAAGTGCATCGTTGAAAACCCTATGGATTTCACAGAACCTGAGTTCCTGAAACTTGAGGGCTAACACTGCTCACTGTAATTATGTGAGGCCATAGAGCAAAAGCTGGTTCCCTGGAAGGTCTTCATTCCAACTTTCATTGACTACAATAGGCTTGAAGTGACAATCAAATTGTCTAAACCTGCAATCAATCCACAACCCTGCGCTGTGGACTGGCCCGTGGCCTGTTAGAAACCGGGCTGCATGCAGGAGGGGAGTGGTGGGCAGGTAAGGGAAGCTTCGGCTCCCCTCCATCACTCACATCACTGCCTGACCTCTGCCTCCTGGCAGAGGAGCAACATCATCAGGTCATCATAGGGCAGCAAACCCTACCATAAACTGCACAGGAGGGGTCTAGGCTGCTGGCTCCTTAGGAGACTCTAATACCTGATGACCACCTGATGACCAGAGGTGGCGCTGAGGTGTTGATGCCAGCGCTAGGGAGTGGCTGTAATTATAGGATGGGACCTTCTACTTACAGAAAAACAAGCTCATGGCTCCCACTGATTCTACATTACGGTGAGTTATATAATTATTTCATTATATTACCACATGATAGTGCACAATAAATGTAATATACTTGATGTACTTGTAATATACTTCATCCCAAACCAGGCCCACCCCACCTTGGTCTGTGGAAAAATCATCTTCCATGAAACAGTCCTTGGTGCCAAAAAGGTTGGGGACTGTTAATCTAAACAATAACACTGGCTTATAGATTTAATTTTCAACCTAGGTAGTTCCAAGATGGAAATTAAAAATGTCTATAGTTTTAGATAGCATAGAAAGTTAAGTGTAACATGAGTGTTATTTAATAATCAATAATGACGTTACCAGAATTTGTTCATAAGATAGTCTTTGAACTAAAATGTTCTTGATTTAAAAATATAATAAAGCAGCGATGAATTTTCACCAAATGCAATTCCTACTTCGAAGGGAAACATCCAACATCCAGAATTAAACTGAGACTCATTAGTCTGAGTAAGTGGTAGTAGTCTATGCCCACAAAGAACTTCTAAGGAAACCGTACAGAGGAACATAACCACTCTTTGTCATGTATTATGAAAATTATATTATTTTCATATACATTACATCACAAATATTTCACATGTACAATTTATTTCCATTAAACCAGCAAGAAAGATTGATGGGAAGAAAAGATGTTTCCAGGAGAAAAAGACTAGATCTGATCATAAACTCTCATTTCCCAAATGGAGATCCACAAACTATTATGTGCCACAAGGTATTCCAAGGCTTTTTTACAAAAATGGTTTCATTTTTAAATAAATAGAAAAATTATCATAAGGCTGAGATTTCAATACTGTAGGAAAGGTCATTTCGGAGCCTTTAATATGCTAATGTACATTGTGAATCTCTGAAGGCAGGATGTAACTCTCCTAAATCCGTTTGGGTAGATTCTCCTAAACACGTATTTATAACTCACTGCTCAGGGAACACTCGAATTGGAACTACTAGCTCAGTCTTTGTGGTCTGTTTTCGTGGCTTTCTAGTTTGTTTCCTCCTGATTCCTCCAATCCTTGTATGGAGAAATAAAGCGCTGACAAGTGAAAACCTTGATTTTCACTTGGAAAATGAACCATATGTGACTGAACCTGAGGTTATTTATGACAAATGCCTTTACTAAATATCAGACTGTCAAAGATGTCTTAATTTGTTAAGAATCTACTTCTCACTAGAGAATTTTTCCTTTAACTTTTCCAGTCATTCTAATGGAAAATAATAAATATAAGACGACATTACTAAAGTCGGTTAGGACAGAATCTGAAAATCATTTGCCTATTCAATTGAGTGCAAATGCAATCAATGCATGGACATTAAAATAGCCAAGGAGATTCTCAAAGTCCTTCGTAGCTGGAATCAATTCAGTAACCTTCCATTTCTTTTGGATTGCAGAACTCTAGCCAATTTTCTTGGCCCAACATTCTGAAGGACCCCAATTGCCTCTAACACTGAAGAAGATGCTGGAAAACTGGAGACAGCCACATATCCTAGAAGATGAGTATTGCCAAATGAAAGTAGAACACTGTGTTTTCAGCGGATTCAAAGAATAATGCAATAATTGAGCTCTCTCTGCACACTGAGAGCACTGGTGAACTCATTGGAATAGCTTTTTAACCTGTGGTCAACTTTTCTCAGCAACAACACTCTCCTCTGAGATGAAGACTGTCTCTTAGTTTAACGAAGCCCACTGTATCACCCTTACATTCTGTGTACACGCCTGTATACACAAATGAGTGATCATAATGACTGCAAGACTTTGTCCTGTTGCCTAGACTCTAAACTATAAACAAGTCTACTTTATCCTGTTATTAAAGATTTTCTTTTTCTGAATAAGCCTGAAAACTTCAATTATTAGACTTTTAAAATGTTGATTTTTTAAAAATAAAACAAACAAAAAACCAAATAAAAAATATTGCATTCAATAGGGGGAATAAAACAGATTTAAAGAAAAAAAATGTTATAAACATTAAAAACAAGTATCATTTGCATTTATATTCTTTCAGAAAATATTTAATATCATTAATCATTTTTTAGATGATACATATGGTAGTTGGGTATGAAAGACAATTATCATTGTTTTGATCAAATAGGATTACTTTAATAGGTAGTTTGGGCTTAAATTTTAAAAAGTAAAACTCATTGATTTTCATCTCAAAGAGTTCTGGATTTTGCCATAAATTCTCCCATTATTAAAACACAAAACATTAATTAGGAAGAAGACAGTATAATGGTTCCTGAAAATGTTAAACAAAAAATTATCATATGATCCAGTAATTCCCTTGCTAGGTATATACCCAAAAGAACTGAAAACAAGTACTTGAACATGCATTTGTACACCAATGTTTCTAACAGCATTATTCACAATACTCAAAAGGTGGGAACAACCAATAGTCCATCAACCAATGAAAGGATAAGCAAAATGTGGTACGTACATATGGTGGAATATTACTAGGCTTTAAAAAAAAAGGGAATCTAACACTTGTTAAAACCTTGAAAACGTTATGCTAAGTGAAATAATCCGGGCACAAAAGGATGAATATTATACGACTCCACTCATACAAGAAGTAGTCAAATTCATAGAGACATAAAGTAAAATTGTGGTTCCCAGGGACTGGGAGTTAAGGATGGAAAGGGGAAGTTATGTTTAATGAGTACAGAGTTTCAGTTTTGGAAGATAAAATAGTTCTGGACATGGATGGTGGTGATGGTTGCACAATATTGTGAATAATGTCATAAATCGTACACTTAAAAACAATTAAAATGGTAAATTTTGTTATATATATTTTACCCCAATGAAAAAGTAATTAGAACTTAGATTTGTTCTAAAATATAAAAGCCTAAAGCCACAAAACAAAACAATAGTTTAATTTGAGATCTAATTTGCAAAAGATAGCAGTACTCATATAAGCAGGCCTATTCTGTTCAACAGTACTGTGAATCTTATACTTTGTTTTCACTAAAGACCAGTGGAAGTAATAAAATGATTGGCTCACGATCAGACATCAGGTGGAACAACATGAAATACAAGTGTCAGGAGGTATTCTAGCAAGAATAGCTTATCTCAAGGGACATCCAATAACATCTTATCTTACTCCTATATTACCTTCAAAGTGAACAAAAAACACTTTTCCATAAGAAAGAATTCTCAAAGTGTTGCTTCAGAAAATTGGTTAAATTTTCTTCTCATATCTATATGTTGGGAATATTAAATAATTTGAAGGAAATATTAAACACATTTAATCACACATTGGGATTCTTTACAGCCATATTTTTAAAATAATTAAATTGGCTCATTTTAGTGCCCTAGATTCTGCCCCACTTTGATTATTTATACAAAAATATGGATATCAAAATGACATTGGCATTACTGCTCTTTGAGTAATCAGTGCTTTGGTGATCACATTAATCAAATAAAATTTTACCTTGTGCTCAATGCAGAGCTATGCAAGGAGCCAAATGAACTTACAGGATTTACTGAATAGCAACAACAAAAAAAGCACAAGTTCTCCAGAATGGTGTACTTTTTCTCCTGCAAATTCAATGATTTTATAACATGGCAATTAAATACAATCTCTGTGACA
Source organism: Arctocebus calabarensis (assembly GCA_963573935.1). Taxonomy (NCBI): domain Eukaryota; kingdom Metazoa; phylum Chordata; class Mammalia; order Primates; family Lorisidae; genus Arctocebus; species Arctocebus calabarensis. The sequence goes on from CAUYON010132438.1 coordinate 19,193, forward strand.
AACCTGTGCTCATCATAGGATGTTAGGATGTAGAAAACAATCCATTCCCAATTTTGTCATTATTTCAACTTCAGACTTTTTTTTCTTATGCTTGGTCTATTCTTCTTGTGTCATTGCATGGCTGACTTCTTCTTACCTTTCAGGCTTCAGCTCAAATGTCACCACCTTAGAAAGGCCACCCAAACCATTCTATCTAAAGTAGCCTCACTTGTGCCATTACTCTGTCACTCTTCTATAAGATCATTCAGAGTGAGGTGGCAGGAAGGACTAGTGTGAAATCTCTTGAATTTCAATTCATTCTTGTCTTTGTAGGTCCAATTAGCAGAACTCTCTAGAAATTATTTGTAGGGGCTCCTTCTCAGAGGCCTGGACAACTTGCTACTTGAGACCTGCAGCCTTTTTCTTCCCAGGCAACCTATAAATAGCTGCCACCCTGCATACACCAACCAGGCTGCTCACCTGGGGAGGCCATGCCCCAGCCCATGCATCATGCCTCATTATAGGATGATGAGATAGATGATGAGAGAACCAAGGGGCTCAGGCCTTTACTTCTTATCTTGCTGAGGCTGGCCTTGAAAGTTTCCACTTTCTGTAATCAAATGGATTTTTTTTCCTATGAGCTACCCTTGTGAAGTTTGTCTAGGATACAGAAACATGGCAGTTAGAAATTCAAAAGGCACCTCCCTTGCATAATTCCATTCTACAACATTGCAAATATTGATGATCATCACATGCATTTTAATAATATAAGAAACTTCTACAACAAAAAGCAATGGGAGGGGCGGCGGCGCCTGTGGCTCAGCGAGTAGGGCGCCGGCCCCATCTACCGAGGGTGGCGGGTTCAAACCTGGCTCTGGCCGAACTGCAAAAAACAAAAAAATAGCCGGGCAGTATGGTGGGCACCTGTAGTCCCAGCTACTCAGGAGGCTGAGGCAAGAGAATTGCCTAAGCCCAGGAGTTGGAGATTGCTGTGAGCTGTATGACCCCACGGCACTCTACCGAGGGCGATAAAGTGAGACTCTGTCTCTACAAAAAAAAAAAAAAGAAAGAAAAAAAGCAATAAGGGGTAAATTCAACTGTTCAAGGAACAGCACAAACCACAAATAAATCATTTAATTATCTACCACATGCCCAACCAAAGCTCCCTTTGGAAAAAGGAGGACATTGGTATAGCGGAAATTAAGAAGGCCACCAAAGCTCACGGGGAATGTGGAAGGTAAAATCCAGATATGAGAAGACAAGGTCCTTAGGCTGGTCCTTGAGGTTCTACCACCCTTTACCTTAAAGGCGTATAGACTCTGCTTGCACATTACTTATGAAACTAGGAGCTTGCTTATACTTTAACTTTGCAAAATTCCATTCTCAGTGTACCATTATCCCACATGTCTTACCATCCTCATTTTCATCAAACACTGGTGGTTTGCTTGAGGTGTTGGCTCCCATGGTAGCGTCTTGCCTAGACCCGGATCCTCTAGTTACATTATCCTGGAAGAAACACTCATCTTCACTCAAAACCGGTCAGGAAGCCTTAGCTGGATAGCTAGGGAAGAAAAAGAAACAGTATCCTAATAATATGGTGTACTAGGGGCACCCTGAGTACAGACTGTGGCTGAAATATTAACCTAATCTGTATCATTGCAGTGGAAACTTTTGTGCTGGAAAAGATGATTTCAGAAACAAAACATCAAGCAACAGTAGACCACATCAAATGCTTATCAGTCGGAAGACCTGGACGTACAAAGCAGGAAGAAAGCAAACTAGTTTCCAAAGTTTAAAGAAAAGTTTAAAATGAGGTCAGCAAAGCTTTGTTTAACATCAATAAAAATTTAAATATTTTAGTGCGAATCTGTATTTTTGAGGAAAACACACTAATTTTAAACTCTCTTTTTTTTGTTGTGTGTGACCAACAACTTTAACCTTTTTTAGGCAAAAAGATGTCTCTGCTATCTCTTTCCCAGCCTGGAAGGTACTACATTGGAAAAGGTGCCAGTTCTGGTTTAAGCTTTATAGTACCAGCAATTTGCTAAATTCCTCAACATATTTCTCTTTGTTTCTCTTCTAAACTTAGAGCGTTGAACATGATATACATATATGTAACTCTTGATATATTAAATTAAATGTATGATACACATTTATGTATACATATATAACCCTTTACACTTATGTATATATATTCATATTTATGTAATATAACTCTGCTGGGTTACATAAATGTATGATAGACTCACAGTTAAGATAATACATAAAGCATTTTCACAGCCTAAGTGCTCAATAATTGTTGGCTAGTCTGAAATTCAAATTAAATGATACATCTGAAAGATAAAAAAATTCTGAAACTATGCTTATAGCTTCGTTCCATTTAAAAACATAATGGCAACTGGTGTACCTGAAATTGGTAGAGATATAGCATTCTGGTTCTAAAACTGACAATGATAATGGCTTTGGCCTAGTTAATTAACCTCTCCCCTCTAGAATGGACATAACAATGCTTACCTAACTTACAGGCATCACAAGTTAGATACCTATAAAAGCCAGCCAGGCAATGCAAAGGAGTGATCCAGACCAGGTATATGACATCAGTACACTGGGAGGACAATGGTGATCCTGGCTTTATTTAAAAGAGATAGTTGCTCTTAGATCAAACAGATTATTGACAAATAAAATCATAGACTTAGGGCACCTAAATATTCAGATAGTTAGCAGCAGATATTCAGATCAACCAAAAGAAGGGTAAAGGTCCAGATACAAAATAGTACTTTAAAATCAACTCAGTTATACGACTTGAGAAAATTTCATGCTTGGGACAGATATGGCTCATGGATATAGTTATTGACACAACGTATATAAGGCAATTATCACAATGCCTGGCACATAATATGCAAAGGATGAATGTTAGCTCCTGCTATTTTTGATAGTAGCAGTATTTCCTAATTGTATATATATTTTTAAAAGAGTTGATGTCTGCTGATTGATTTCTTCTTGGACTTTCTACACTTGAAGGAGCTAGAGATTAGAGGCAGAATTGGAGAAAGTGTTAAGAATGAGTTATTGCAAAAGCACTGGGGAAGCTCCTTAGCAAGCGTATAAGCAAAGCTCATTTTCCCATTAGCAAAATGTAAGTAAGGCCTTAATTTAGAATGCAGACTCATTAAGAAAATGCTACTTTTCATACTAAAAGCCAACTGCTGACAAAGTGCCTATGGACTTTAAAAAGAATCATTTAATGAAGAGCAAAGAAAAGAGGCAGCAATTAGGAAGCAACCAATTAAATGGCACGGGAGAGGAGGGAGGGCAGGAGCAGGTGGTAACAGGTGGCTGAGGGAAGCTCAGTGGGATTATTGAGGTCCAGGAAGATAGGACTCAACATTCTCTCCAGGCTAAAAAAAATCCAAGGCTTTTAACTTCAGCAGACAAAGAAGTTAAGAAGAAACACGTGGCATGCCCTCTGTGTTTCACTGTGCCTTAGGAAGAAGCAAATGGGCTATTTCATGTTTTATTCTTGGATTTAAAATGCCGAACAAGTGGAGAATAATATAAGGCCTGCACCACTGAAGGCACTAGAAAGAGATCAATGGTCCGAAAAAGAATATTAATTTAAGGAACTGCAACTGTTAACCGTAGACTAGGGCTACATTCTCTTTTATTTTGTGCTTAAACTTGAGGACATGTAGTTCACACCACACCCCAGTCCTGCCGTTCTTACATTTTTCTTCACACCTCAGGTTTTCTCAACTAGCCCGTTTCCCTGCGACATACGATGTACCAAAACTCTGACCTTGCAAGTTGTCAAATCAGAAAGAGAAAGAGGAAGGCGTTTTATCACAATTTTCCACATTTCAGAGTTCCATGTTGCCATACAGACAATTTTGTTCTCCACAGATCCTAGTGACTTTTAGTGGGAATAAAATATGCAAAAGGGAACCACTTTTGTGTAGGTCTGGGGCTGGCTAGGCAAATGGCAAGATTGGATGGTGACTTAATGTCTTCTCTGCTGTACCTCACACACACAACCCAGTTTATAATGGTCTTTTTCATTTTCCCCTCCATGTGGATAACCAAATTAGATAACTTTCTTCCATATCCATAAAGATATTAACCTTTCTCTGACAGGAAAATAGATACACATCCTTTCCAGTCTGCCAAACAGATCCCAGGTCTTCTACCAAACCCCACAACTTCCTTGACCTCCTGGTAGTCTCTGCAGTGTTACCCTTAGCATTGTTTTAAAAAGACAGCCACCATCCGTGGAAATGAAAATTCTAAACATAGAAAATACAAAAGGCAGAGAAATGTATCAGATTTTTAACTGGGAACTAGTTCCCTAACACCAGTGTCATCTTTGGCCTATACTTGTGGGGGGATATCAACAAGCAAGCTTCTGGGAGTAGCCAAGGCTCCTGAGGTAAAGAGGTGTTGTCTTCCAGAATTGGAGAACATAGGGCGTGATGCAAGAAAGTTGCAACTTCTGATAGAAACATTGAGATTTCATTGTCACAGAATGTTATTTTGTCTGCATTTTGAAAAGCAAAGCTTCTTAAACTGAGCAATATTTAGAAACACAAGAAAGAAAAAAAATCTATGAAAAACTCCTAAGTTAACAACATTCAGTTAAACCTTGTTTACATTTTTTTGGCTTGGCTTCACATTTCAATATAAAGAGTTTAGATAAACATTTCCACCTTAACCCTTGTGCCAAGTTGATTCCTCTTTCACACTTCCTAAACATCTACAATCAAGAATCTCAGGGTGGTGCCTGCCGCTCAGTGGGTAGGGCACTGGCCACATACACACAGGCTGGTGGGTTCAAGTCCGGCCCAATCCAGCTAAAACAGCAATGACAACAACAAAAATAGATAGGCGTTGTGGAAAGCACCTGTGGTTCCAGCTACTTGGGAGGCTGAGGCAAGAGAATAGCTTAAGCCCAAGAGTTTGAGGTTGCTGTGAGCTGTGACGCCACAGCACTCTACCCAGGGCAACAGCTTGAGACTGTCACCAAAAAAAAAAGAAGAAGAAGAAGAAGGAAGAAAAGAAAAGAAAAATAAAGAAAGAAAGAAAAAGAATCTCAAATACATTTTACAGTCTCCTTTCTACAATTTTTGCAAACACACACGTTTAAAATAAGTCCCCTAAGGGGCTCCGGACAGAGTTGATAACATTTTGCACCTTGCTGTGCTCATTTACCATCATACTCCCGAGGTCCAGGCACAGGAGTGCTGATCTCTGCGGTCAGCTTTTTAAGTGCCGCATAGCAGTCCACAGTGTGAACAGGACACATTTTAATTTTCTGTGTAAAATATTCAAATGCCTTGAGGAAAAACCCTGGTGGAGATGAAGCCAACCATCAGAGGCAGTTAGCTTGCTTGTTTCGAAGCTGGGTGAGAGAAACAAAACATGTGTGGTACATACTCGAAGGGTCAGGAGAAAACTTCTAAACAAGGATCAAAAATGTTTTCATATAGTAAACGAGAAAATATCATGAATGGTATGTCAATCAGGTTGATAAAATGTCTCAGATTGCATGTGAAGCCCCCACACTGTACCCCATGGTTGAACTAATATACACAGCTATGATTCAATAAAAAAAAAAAAAAAAATGGAGGGTTGCAGGAAACTGTCCACAGACTGTGCCTTCACTCCTTACTACTTAGTACTATTTCCTTGCTAAGTGTGACAGCTTTATGTGTCAACTTGACTGGGCTGGGGGATGCCCAGATAGCTGGGCATTAGTTTTGGGGGTGTGTTGGTGAGTCTGCATCTAGAAGAGATTAGCATTTGAATGAGACTGAATAAAGAAGATCCCCCACTCACCAGTGTGTGCAGGCATCATCCAATCTGTTGAGAACCTGAATAGGACAAAGGCAGAGGAAGAACAAATGTTTTCTCTTGCCTCAGCCTCCCAGGTACTGGGACTACAGGCGCCCACCACAGTGCCTGGCTATTTTTGTTGTTGTTGTTGTTTTTAGCAAGCCTGGCTGGGTTCTAATCTGCCAGCCCCGGTGTATGTGGCTGGCGCCCTAACCACTGAGCTCTATAGGCACTGAGCCCAATTCTAATAATATTAATAAATACCCTCGTATGTATTTACATAAATGTGTGTGTATGTGTGTGTGCATAGCAGAACCTTGAATAATGTTGTTAGTTTAAGATTGTTTTATTGTAAGGTTGATAAGGAAAAAAAATTGATTCCATTTTCTGCATGGGTTTTCTCTGATTACTCTGATTTCCTCACACATCCCAAAGATATGCATATTAGGTTAATTGGCATGTCTCAATTGTCCCAGTCTGAGTAGGTGTGGGCGTGTGTGTGAACGTGTCCTGCTATGGGATAGTCTCGTGTTCAGGGTGGTTCTCACCTGGTGCCCTGAGCTGCTGGAATAGCTGTGGCCACCCTGATCCTGAACTAGAATAATCAGGTAAATAATTATCTTGCTTGTTTCTAGTAACCTTTCTTAAATGTACATACAGCTCACATTTATTTCAATTTTAATATTAGAAGTGTCTTAGGCCATTATTTGGTGATGCTTTTGTGACTAATAATATGCTATAGAAAGTTAACTTCTTTGTATCAATTAACCTATTGTTTTTTGAGGCAGAGTCTCACTATGTCACCCTCGGTAGAGTGCTCACAGCTCACAGCAACCTCAAACTCTTGGGCTCAAGCAACTCTCTTGTCTCAGCCTCCCAAGTAGCTGAGACTACAGGCACCCACCACAAAGCCCAGCTATGTTTTTATTGCAGTTGTCACTGTTGTTTATTAGGCTTATGCCAGGTTCAAACCTGCCTGCCTCAGTGTATGTGGCTGGTGCCCTTACCACTGAGCTATGGGCGCCAAGCCCAATTAGCCTATTGTAAAAATTATTTTTGTTATATATTGTTTTGCCTAAAGTTGCAGTTTCTAAACACCTATCACTAACATTAAGGAAGGCCTGTGTGTGTTTGAGAGAGTGTATGTGTGTACGTACATAAATGTGTGTACTGGTTATATTTCTCTAGGGAACCTTGACAAATACACTAAATGTGATTCCCAGACCACCAGCAGCAGCCTCTCCTGGAAGCTTCTTAGACACTCAGAAACTCGGGCTCCACCCCAGACTTACTGAACCAGAATCTACTCTCTCACTGATCACCTTGCTCACTGTTACATTTATTACAGGCCTCTCATAAAGTGCTAATTATCCTAGACAGATAGCAACTCTTGAGAAATAGCTCAAGTGCCCTTCATTAAATCTTTGACTTTCAGAGGAGGGGTTATTTCTACCCACTCCCTGCCAGACTAGAAATCTACATTAAAAAAGCAGAGGAGGCTCGGTGCCTGTGGCTCAGCGGGCTAAGGGGCCAGCCACATACACCTGAGCTGGTGGGTTCGAATCCAGCCCGGGCCTGCCAAACAACAATGATGGCTGCAACCAAAAAAATGGCCGGGCGTTGTGGCGGGCGCCTGTAGTCCCAGCTACTTAGGAGGCGGAGGCAAGAGACTCGCTTGAGCCCAGGAATTGGAGGTTGCTGTGAGCTGTGAGGCCACAGCACTCTATCCAGGGTGACAGCTTGAGGCTCTGTCTCAAAAAAAAAAAAAAAAAAAGCAGAGGAAAAAAAGCAAGGAAGCATTTTTAAAGGTTTTGCTGATAAGGCTGCAGACAGCTGGTCTCGCTGACACCTGGCTAGTACAAGGTAGTGCTAAATATTAACACTTAAGAAGATTAGCAGAGATTGCAGGAGGATTCTAATTGGGTTAAAGGTCACTTGCTCACAAATCACTTCAGCTTAAGGGAGCCTCAAGCAGTCCCCGGGGGAGGTGCCTCATAGCGGAAGTGGCAAGGCAGGAGGCCAAGAAGAAGGAACCATTACAGTGATCTCCTATGGGTGTGAATTCTGTTTTTCTCCAGGTTAGGGGGTGACCAGTTATGGAGACTCTTCCGGGGAGGAAGGTGGACGAACCTAGGAAGGGCTTCCTGAGGATCCAGATGTCTGGGTAGAACAAGGGGTTACTAGGGAAAGGAAATTATTCAATAAGAGATAAGAAGAGAAACAGTAGATTTATTTATTTACTTATTTATTTTTTGAGACAGAACCTTACTCTTTCACCCTCGATAGAGGGCTGTGGCATCATACCTCACAGCAGCCTCAAACTATTTAAAGGGCCCTGGTGCCATAGCTCACAGCAACGTCAAACTCTTGGCCTTAAGTGACCCTCTTGCCTTAGCCTCCCAAGTAGCTGGGGCTACAGGTGCCCCTCCAGGTTGCCTGGCTCTGTTTTAGAGACAGGGTCTCACTCTTGCTCAGGCTGGTCTCGAACTCATGAGCTCAAGTGATCCACCTGACAAAGTGCTAGCCACCTCCCTGGGTCTTAGTAACAGCAGATTTAAAAAAGAGCCAAAAAATTGGGAAAGAGATGAAAAGAAGTCAAGATGGAGGAAAAAGAAAGAAGAAATTCTGCACTTCTATAACCATACAATAATATCTATTACTTTCCCCATTAAGATTGCTTTCTTTTAAAAAATGGAAATATTAAAAATAAAAATAAGTTGAAATATTATTGGGTGGAACATGGTGGCTCATGTCTGTAATCCCAGCATCTTGGGAGGCTGAGGTGGCAGGATTGCTTGAGCCCAGGAGTTCGAGGTTATAGTAAGCTACGATGGTGATACTGCACTTTAGCCTGGGCAACAGAGTGAGATCTTGTCTCCATACATACATACATACATACACACACACACATTATTACTGACTCCAACCTCTAATTTCTTGGAAGTCTAAAGTACTCCCAAAGCTTTCTTCAGGTTGCCAGGAGCCTATGTTCTTATGGTTCCATCAGGTTTACAGTTTGCATGCCTTTCTAATGTTTGAGTCCCTCTTATGAAACCCCGTGCTGCAAAGGTGCCAGGCACAATACAGAATTTAATGCACAAAGTGATCCTGTCCGGGAAGAATTATATCCTAATTATTTTACTGATAGGGAAGGAAATGGTAGCTCAGAGCAGTTAAGAAATTAAGCCCAAGCAATATCGCTCGTAAGCCAAGGAGACCGGATTTGAATTCCAGTAGGTCTGACGTAGTGGTAGTCTGTCATGCTGGTGGCCCCCCAGTGATCCATGCTCTGGTGTTGGTGCCCTGTGTGCTTCCTCCCCCTTGAATCTGGGCTGGGCCTGTGACTTGCTTTAGCCAAGGGAATGCGGTCAAAGTTCCAGACCTAAGCTCTAGGAAGTGCAGAGCGGCCTTGCAAGGCACAGTCCATCAAGGAGACCACGTGGAGAGGGAAAGACCCCGAGACCACACAGGGCAGACCCAGGCACCCACTGACAGTGTAAACGAAGCTCCCAGTTTCATGACTTCAATTTAAGGGTTCTTGTCCAACCCCAGTCTTTGCAGCGTTCCTAGCTGAGGCCTCAGACATGTGAATAATAGACTCCAGCAGACATCACGTGGAGTGGAGGTGACAAAGTGCCCTGTTCAAATTCCTGACCTGTAGAATTTTGAGGAATAATAAAATGGTTGTAGTCTTAAGCCACTGAGTTTTGGATAAGTTATTACACATATTGCAATAGCTAAGAAAAATACACATGGCTGTCCTGTGTCTGCGGAGAAAGAGAATGAGGAGCTCATAAAATCCCCGATAAAGGGGAAGGGAAGGAGAATGGGGCTTAGGGTGGGCTAAGCAGGATTGTGCGGGTGGACTTCAGGGTGGAGAGAGGGGAAGGAAAAGGATTTGTGATCATGCAGCCCTCTAAGTAGTACCAGGCAGCGTTTCTGGCGAGGTGCAAATCCTCACAATAGAATTAATGGAAGAAATAGGAAAAGGAGGAAAGATAAGGATCTGTCTATTGTCAACGATCTCAGTGAGAAGATAATAGACCAAGTGTTGACAGTGGCTATCTCTAGGTGGTGGGATTACAAATAATGCTTTGTTAGTTTTATATTCTCTACCATTTTTTCCACAATATCTTTTTAAACTTAGATTTTCAAAATTTTAATATTAAAGAAATAAAAGGACATGGATTTAAAAAATTTTTATATGTACAAGTGCCACAGAAAAGCACTAACCCTCTCTCCCATTTTTCCTCTCCCCATCTTGCAACCCTGTAGGCATCCCCTTAAAACTATTTCTGGCTTTGGGTCTTGAGTGGTTCAGCCCACATCTCTAATGTACTTACACTTCTGTTACTTGATTTATTAACCAGAGGCATCTATGGGTTCCCTGCTACAAGATTCTTATTACATTATTCATCTACTATGTACAGTCCCCGTCCAGGTACTGGTGAGAGGGCAGAGAATAACAGAGAGTGTTTCTGCCATTTCAGGGCAGGTATTCTAATAAAGGGAGACGGCTCATCAAGAGCAAAGAAATAAACAAGATCATATCCAACAGTAAAAAGTTCTATGGAAAAACAAAGTAGAACATGGGATAGCATGAGTGCATTTTCTGAAAATTTGCTATAGCAATTATCTCCCAGCTCATACACTCATCTAGAATCTTGCCACTTACCTACCAAGAAGTTTATCTTACTTACCTTTGAATCTGGATGTGTTGGTGACGTGTGTGTAAGAAACAGAATACAGAAGAAGCAATGCTGCATGACTTCCAAGGCTGGGACATATAAGGTGATGAAGTTTCCCTTGTTTGCTGGAATACCTTCTCTTGAAACTTTCTGCTATCTGGTAATCAGTTCAACTGCCCCGCAGCGGCCGTGCTGGAGGAAGCTCAAGCCAGCACACAGAGAAAGCACATGGAGAGGCCCTGAAACTGCAAGGAGAGAGAGAGGTGTCCAGCCAGCCCCCAAGGGCTCCGGCCCCTATCCTCTCCCCCTGCAGCCACCGTTTGGAGACCTGATTAGTGAAAGGGAGCCAGATTTGACGGCAAAATTGTCCAGGCAGAGGAAACAGCAAATAGAAAAGGCTTAAAAATGAGCTTCACACCAAAAGGTGAGTAAAATAAGTTCACAACTTCATTCACAAGAGCCCCAAACTAGAAAGAACCCAAAAGTCTACCAACAGAAAAAATGGATAATCTCTAATATGACACTACCCTGCAATCAAAAGAATGAACTATTGACATGTGCAGAAATATGAATAAATTTCATTATGTTTACTAAAAGAAGACAAACACAAAAGTATATACTTTTTGATGTCATTTATCTGAAGATCAAGAACCAGCAAAACAGCTCAATGGTGACAGCAATGAGAATAGAGGTTATTTTTTGGAGGAGGTGTATTGATCAGGAAGGAGCATGTGGAAACTTTTTGGGGAGCACATGATGTTCTATGTCTCAATCTGGGTGATGGCTGCTCTGGTGTACACACACACACACACACACGTAAAAATCGATTGAGTTAATACACTTCAAGCACATCATTGTGTGTGTAGTCAGCCCTCTGTATCTCCAGGTTCAACTGACCACATTACTTGTAAATGTTGAAATCCAAGAAACAGAGTTTATGTTATGATGATATAAATATTGCTCCAGGCTGAGTCAAGTGATGATAGAAATATACTTCCTTGCCAACAGAGCCAATGTCATGACCTCTTTATCATTTGAAGAAGAATATTCTTGGCATCCAAGTCAAATAAATTCTCTTTTATTTCTGTGTCAGTTAGCTATTGCAGGAAAACAAATCACTCCCAAATTTAGTGGTTTAAAACAGAAGTGATAGCAAAGTAGTTCTATACCTCTAATTAAGCTTGGTCGTGTCTCTCTTGATTTACCCTCATGTCTGTGTTTGGCTGCTGGATTCAGCTGAATTAGTCTAGAATTGTCTTGTCTTAAATGGCTTCATTTTCTGCCACATGTTTCTCATATCCTCCTCCCAGATTAACCTGTGTTTGTTCCAATGGTGGTAATAAAGCTTCCAGAGAGGAAGCAGAAATTTGATTAACATGTTTCCCTCTTACATCAAGTTGTAGATTTTTATTTATTTATGTATTTATTTATTTATTGAGACAGGATCTTACTCTGTCACTGAGGCTAGAGTGCAGTGGCACCATCACAACTACTGCAACCTTGAACTGTGGGGCTCAAGACTTCCGCCTCAGGCTCCCAAGGAGCTAGGACTACAGGCAAGCACCATCAGGCTTGTTTAATTTTTTTAAGTTTTTGTAGAAATAGAATTTTGTGATGTTGACCAGGCTGGTCTTAAACTTCTGGTTTCTAGGGATTCTTGCAGCTTGGCCTCTCAAAGTGTTGGGATTGTAGGCGTGAACCTCTATACCTGGTCTTTTCTTCCCTTTTAAAAATTTTTGCCAGCTTATGCAAACCACAGTGTGGTTCTGTTGTAGGCCAACAGCCCCCCAAAAGACCCAAGTCTGTCTCAGCCTATCTCTGCCTTGGTCCCCAGCGGGCTCCCCCCGCCCCGGGTTAATTCTGTGAACATGTTTCAGACCAGAATGAGGAAGTTCTCTGAGTTCCCTAAAACAATGGTGAAAACTCACTTAAGCAGAGTTTCCCAGGTTACTGAGTTTCCCAAGCTACTGAGCCTTCCAAGCTGACCCTGTGCCAACTGTCATGCAACAACCCCCCTGAGCCACCACGCAGTAGCCCCTGAGCCAACTACCTGACTGTAACCCTGCTCTGTAACCCTGCCATGTTCCGCTTTTGTACATGCTTGCTTTGCACATCAGCACAAAAGGGGTATAAAAATCAGCCTGTACTGCACTTAGGGGCTGTTTGTGCTTTGGGGCAGTGGTCTGCCTGTTCAGGTGTAATAAATCATCACCACCTGATTTGAGCCTGAAGTGGGGTCCGTGTTTTTCTTATGGGCGGCCACAGTTATAACAGTTCCTAATGAATCACACACCCCCATTCCTCTTTTACAATGTGGCTTTGCAATTTTTCCATCCAAAGACAAAACCTATCTTCCAAAGATTAAATCTGCTCTCACCCTTGAGTCTCGCTTTAGCCAACTGAATGCAACAGAAGTGATGTTATCCAAGTTCTGGAGCCTTGAGCTCGGGAGGCCCTGTAGCCTCACTTTCCCTGTTTTGGAATGCTTCTGTATAAGGCAAGAAAAGGCTAGGTTAGGGTACTGAATGATGAGAGACCATGTGGAGAGGGGCTACACTGGGGCAGCAGTAAGGCCCCAGCCATCACAGGCCCTCCAGAGCCTGTTGAGTTCCCCCAGGAAGCAGACCCTGGCACAGGATTTGAGTTGGGAGTGATGTCAGGAAGGATTGGCAGAGGAGCAAGAAAGTGAGACAGGGAATGAAAGTGACCAGTGCAGTCAGTCGGAGCTGCCCGTGGACTGCAGCTGAGATGAGTTGGACTACCTGGCTGAGCCCAGCCAACCCACGAAATCATGGGAAATAATAAAATTATTGTTGTTTTAAGCTACTAACATCTGGAGTGGTTTGTCATGCAGCCATAGATAATGGACATAAGGCTTTTAAAACTTGTGTTTTTATCTGGATTCCCAGCCCCCGCATGGGTAAGACAGGCACAAAGTAGAGAACTAACTGGTTCAGTTACACATTCAGTTAACCCCTGTTTTCTGTTGTCATTTCAGCCGTCTGCACGGGACATCTCTAAGCCTTGAGTTTTTCTTTTTCTTTTCTTTTCTTTTTTTTTTTTTTTTGAGACAGTCTCATTTGTTGCCCTCAGTAGAGTGCTGTGCATCATGATTGCTCACAGTAACCTCAAACTCTTAGGCTCAAGTGATCCTCTTGCTTCAGCCTCCTGAGTAGCTGGGACTACAAGCACCTCCCACAATGCCCCTTTCAGGACCTGATTTTAGAGACAGGGTCTCCCTCTTGCTCAGGCTGATCTCAAACTCCTGAGTTAAGGCGATCTACCCCCTTTACCTCCCAGAGTGCTAGGATTACAGGTTTAAGTTTTCTTGATAAGGTAAACTGCTAATTACCTGACCCCAAAGCCATTCTTTCTTCCCCACTAAGTAACTCGATTCTGATTTTAGCAATGTACTCAATAAAGGCAGTATATTTCTAGCCCGTTTTGTAGTTAGGGGCTGCCGTATAACAAAGTTCTAGATGATGAGATCTAACTGAAAGGGTTCTTTGAGACTTCCAGAAAGACTGCTTAAATAGAGTTGACCTAGTAGGAGGGGTCCCTTTTTGTCCTTCTTCTCTTCTTTCTTCCTGCCCGGAATGTAGATATCATGGCTGGAGTGCTAATTGCCACCTTGGGCCATGAGATGACTTTAAGGATGAAAGCTATGTACCAGGGTAGTAGAATTGAAAGGGGAAACTGAATTCTTGATGGTACAGGGATCCCTGGAGCTGTCCTGTCAGCTGTGTACTGCCTACCTTTATTTTATTTATTTATTTATATTTTTGAGGCAGAGCCTCAAGCTGTCGCCCTGGGTAGAGTCCTGTGGCATCACAGCTCGCAGCAACCTCCAGTGTCTGGGCTCAAGTGAGTCTCTTGTCTCTGCCTCCCACAGGCGCCCGCCACAATGCCCAGCCATTTTTTGGTTGAAGCCATCATTGTTTGACGGCCCTGGGCTGGATTCAAACCTGCCAGCTCAGGTGTACATGGCTGGCACCTTAGCCCACTGAGTCACAAGCACCAAGCCTGCCTACATTTAGATTTCTTCTACATGAGTGAGAAATTTTCTCTTGTTTAAGTGATTGCTAATTTTTCCATCTGTTTTAGGTACCCGAGGCTAATTGTAACTATTATAATGTGGCTTCTGCCTGTCAGCCTGGAGCCTTCTCCACTGTAGCCATCATCTACATTTATCCTGGGGTGCTTCCTTTTCTCTAGTTCATCTGTAGAAATTCCACTGGGCTTTTAAAATATCTTCTGTATCTCTTCTTAACAGGGTTGTTGTAACTGTGGCCACCCATAAGAAAAATACGGACTCCTTTTTAGGCTCAAATCAGGTGGTGATTTATTTATACCTGCACAGGCGGGTCCCTGCCCCCAAAGGGCAAACGCCTTGAAAAGAAATGCAGGCAGCCTTTTATACTCTTTTTCGTTGCTATGCAAGTAAGCAAAAAACAAAAGCAGAATGTGGCAATTAGCTTGAGGCGGGGTTACAATGGGGGGGCTATAGCGTGGTAGTTGGCATGGAAACAGTTTGGGAAACTCAGTAGCTTGGGAGACAGTTTGGGACACTCAGTAACCTGGGAAACTCTGCTTGAGTGAGTTTTCACCATTGTTTGGCAAGGGAATCAGGGAACTCAGAGAGAACTTCCTTGTCAGAATTAACCTAAAGGGGGGTTTGAGACAGACAGGGACTCAGGCTGAAACAGTTAGGGGCCTTTAGGGGTCTTCTTGTCGGGTCGGTTACTACAGGGTCAATCTTTCCTCTAGTTTTTTGAACACACGGAATCCAGCAATAGTAGTGGGTTTAATGTGTTTGCTTGCTAATTCTAACATCTGTATCAATTTGTGTCTACTACACTAATTGATTTCTCTTATCAGTTTCTTTTTTTTTTAATTTCTAAATACATGTATTTTATTATTCTTCATTACATTATTCCCCCCCCCCCCGACCTCCCAGTGGTAAGACAGAATTTATTTACAGAAAAGAATACAGAAAACACTAAAGCTCCTGGTGGAGGGAGAGAATTCAAGTGGGGAGAGAGAAGCTCTCTCGTTTCTCTCTCGGTCTTTCCCCGTCTCCTCCTTTAGGCCTTTAGTCTCAGGGTATATATAGGTGTATGGGTTCCTTGGCCAGGAAACGAATGAATACAGTCCCTCCCGCCTGGGGCAAGGTGAATGAATGTATCAATGAATGGACACAGTCCATTCATGGAAATGAGGCCTGGGAAATTCACAAGAAATTGACCTAGGCATAGGAAATGGGGGTTCCACATTTAGTCCTAAGTGTAAAGTGAAGGAGACACCAAGGCACAGGTGTCTCCTCGGCAGTTGTCCAGCCTTTTTGGCTATTGGAGCCTCTGGTGGGG